>PVKM010011780.1:0-32692 GCA_004027735.1 Carollia perspicillata | reverse complement strand
GGCCCTTGGGCGGGCACTCTGAAGACTGCTCCATGCTGGCTCCTGGTCTCCCAGAAGGCTTAAGCTCCGGTCACCCGTGGTGGCAAGTGGTTCGGTCATGCACCCTTCCCAGGCTCCTTCCCTTCCCCCTCCCCACCTCATTTCCTGTCCACTGGTACTTCCTGCGATCTTCTCCCTCCGTGTCTCAGGGTCTGCTTCTGGGGGCCCCCTAAGTGAACAGGTGGTTGTTACCATTTACCAGGACCTCATTATGCTCTGGACATCCCCAGAAGATTGACATGAAACCATGGAGTCCCTAGCCACCCTGGAAGGAGAGGGCCCTGGCCACATTTGACATGTGAGGACTCAGAGGCTGAGCGAGGCCTTGCCAGCGGCCCAAAGCAGGTGCACTGGAATCAAGATGGCTCTTGCCACTGGGTCTCAGGCGATGCTCTTAAGAGCAGGGCCTGGAACGGAGTCCGAGCTGCCTCTACCTACCCCAGGCTGAGCAGCCCAGAGCCCGCAAGTGGGAGGGGCTTGGTTAGCTGGACAGCCAATAAATAGTGCATCCCCGCTATGGCTAAATAAATCCTTTTATATGAGTTGCCTAACAGCACCATTATAACAGCCTTCGGGAGTAGCTGCTATCATTACATCAGCCTTATTTCATGGATGAGGAGCCCACGGGGGAAAGCGACCCTCCCAAGGCCACACGGCTAGTGCTGGAAGAAGCCTGAGTCCGTCTGCAATCCACCATGGAAGATGGTGGAAAAAATGAGCCAAAGGAGAGAGGCAGGGGGAGGGGAAGCCAAGGCTACCCTGCTGGCAGCTGGTGCCAGCGCCTCGTCCCGTTTTGGAACGTGTCTCTGTCACACACAGGGTAAATGGGTCTATTTCCAGTGAATTATCTGCTAGCTGGCAGCTCCATCCAGCTGCTCATTAGCACACTGAAAAAAAATTATCAAATGAGCCTTCTGATTCCCAGTCCCGGGGGAACAAACCACAGAACGGTGGAAACAACTCGTTAGTAAGTCTGACCAAAGTCTGGTTGTGTGATGATTACAAACTACGGCCTCTTCCTCCAGGCTGGGGGCTCATAGACGGCAGGTACATGAAGTTTTTATTTGGGTCGGACCGAAAACCTCGACAGATTCAGGGCCTCCTAATTCACACCCATTTCGATGGGAAAAGCAGGACGAGGCTGAGTGTTTGCTCTGGGGGACCCAGTGGCTCTGTCGGCAGCAGACAGCGAGTGAGGGGGTGGGCGGCATCTGCTTAAATGAGCCCATGAACTGCCTATAAAGCAAGATGGACAAGCCCCTTAGACAGTGGGCGTCAGTGCCAGGTCCAGGGCTGAGCAGGGAGTGGAATCCCCTTTTCTGTCATTGAGGTCCCCACGGCAACAGCCAATGGGAAAGGGGAGTGTGGTCACAGTTGAACGCTGTGCCCTCCAGTGTTCCACTGACCCCCTGAAGATCCTATGGGCAAAAGAGGGTGGGCAATTGCATACCAGGTGGTTCCGTCACTGAATCATTCAATAAATATTTATTGAGGACCTACTACGTGCCAGCACTGTGCAAGGCATGGGATCAGAAGGTGAATAAAAAGACGGTGCCTGCCCTTAAAGATCATACAGGCCAGTGGAGGAGGATGGTCCGTCCTGGCGGAGAGAGTCAAGTTCAGAGTCAGAGAGGGCATGGGTGTAGCTCCTTAAGAGGAGGAGTGTGGGGGCAGAGGCCAGGCAGACCTCGCTCCCAGAGTGCAGAACAGAAGAGTCTTCATCCTCCCAGAATCTCTCGCGGGAGTATCCTGCAAACCTGGAAATGTGACTTGCTGACCCAGCTGTGGCCTCTGAGCCCCGTCTTTCTCCTTGCCCTCAAACTCTCACGTACTGGATATTGGTGCCCAAGAACAGGAAGTCCTAGGAGAGACAAGACAGAACAGGATGGTGAAAGCATCCTCTACTCCGAAAAGATGCATCTCCGATTTAAAAGGAGGCCCGTGGCTGGGAAAACACAAGCCCTGCCAGAAACCAGGTTGGGGCATAAATCCTAGTGCGCCTCCATCCCCACGGTCTCCATAAAGCACAGCTTTTGCCCGCTACCTTCTCTAAGGTAGCGATTTATTTGCCATTTCCCAAGCTGCTGCTTCCTGGCAGGCCTCATAAATGTCCCTTGTGTCACCTAAATGTTCTCTCCTGGGCAAATAACACAAAATCGTGAGCTGCTGGGGTTTACGCTCCTACCTCCTCATAGGTTTCCATCACCCAAACGGGTGGAAATTCTGAACTCAAGGCAAAGTCCTATTCTTTCCCCTAGCGATACATCCCTTGCCTTTGGGCGTCAAATAACTGGACAGTGTTGACCTCAAAATTCTAATGAATATGATAGCATATAACAAATCTTCCCATGATTTTCCATGTGCCAAACTGACCTAGAAGCTTTCATACTTGATCTCTCATCTTTGTAAGAGCCCAGTGGGCTACACCCCATTTTATAGAGGAGAAAACTGAGGCCAGCTGCATGAATTGCCACTCAGCCTTTGCTTTGAACAATGATCTGACTCCAGGTAAAGACTCAGCGGTAGTTGGGTGTTGAGTATCTCTGTGCCTGAAGGACCTTTGGACATTCGAGTTCAAATACACCCGTTGGGCGGTCAGTGCCTCAGTGTTCCTGGCCACGCGCTGCCCTTCACTCTCTTCCGTAGCTGTCATTTGCTGCATGTTGATGATGCATGGGCACCAGGCAGCACCTCCTTTAGAGCTCCCAGGCCCACCGCCCCAGTCGTCCCACTTTACAGAGGCCATTCTAGAAAGATAAGCTGAGCTATGGGGCACAGACGGACCATAAAACGCTCGATTGGAATAGTGGAGAGAATAGTGGAGAATCGGACACATTCCTTGGCAGTAAGATAGTTAAGTAAATTATGACCCATCTGATGGGTGGGACAGGACTTAACATTGGGTGTGGGGTAGGGGACAAGACTGCAACAACAACAACAACAACAAAAGACTGCAACAAAAAGAAGAAAAAGAAAACGTGTGAGCACTACTGATGCAACCATTCGAAACCCACAGATAATTCTTTGGATGCTTAGAGAAATAAGAAGTACTGAAAGGGGTCCACCAAACCCCAAACTGTGGGTGTGTGTTGTGTGTGTATGGGGGGCCATGGGTCTGTGAGGGGGAGCACGGCAAGCGTATATTTATAATAAAGCTCTTCTACTTTGAGAACTCGGCCTGTTAGCATATCTAGGATTGCAGTATTTTAAAATGAGCTGGTCTTGAGGTTAACCCAGGTCATTTGGGGCTGGGGGGTGGGAGGCAGTATAGCACAGACCGCTCCAGCCACCCCTCGCTCCAGTAGAAGAGCCACTTCTGAGGGCCAGGGGGGTGGCTTTGTGGCTTCTAGCCAGGCTGACAGCTTCCCACTCCAGTCCAGGCTCTCCCAGCTGCAGGGCTGGGCGGCACCTCGTGCACTGAGCTTCAGTCTCTGAACCTAGAAAGCTAAGTCATCCCCTCCCCAAATTCCCCGAGCCCCCCCCCAAGCCCACTCACCTTGTGGATCTGGAGAACAGGGTCACAGAGCTGAATATGCTTTAGCAGAGGAAGGGGGAAGCCTTTTGCCAATTTCTCTGGAGGTTGAGGCACAACATTGAGAGAGATTGTTTAATAAATAACAATTGCAGACAAAGTTTTTTTAAAATAAACTTTTGCTCAACATCTATACACAGTATTTTCTCATTTAATTATCACCAAAGACTGTGAGGTAGATATGATTATTATTCTCATTTTACAGATAAGGACACTGAGGCACAGAGTGCTCGAGTAACTTCTCCTAGGTCACACAGCTAGAAAGGGGCAGAACTGGGAGTTAAACCCAGGGAGGCTGACACGGGAGCCTGAGCTTGCACCCATGAGGCTGTGTGGAAGGAGTGGTAGGCATGGGGCAGAATACACCCATGGCAGAAGCTGTGGGCGCTGCTCTCCGCCCTCCACCCCCATCTTGCTTCCTATTGCAGCAAAATGAAGTAGAGCCTCATGATGGACACAGGGTTTAGGTCTTTTATGCTTTATTTTTTTGACTAGGGAGTTGGCAGCTGATGCAGAAATATGAATTCCGAGGTGGGCTGCCTTGCACTCTTCATATGAACTTGGTCCTTAGTCTTTCACTTGCACTTCAGGGTGTAGGGGACACTTCTGTGAGTTTCTCCTTCTCTTAAAAGGAGATTCCTGTGCTCCAAAGAGCTGCCCCAGTCCCCAGCCCTCATTAAGCCCTGGAGGGAGATGAGGTTGACTTCAACACTCCCATTGCAAAGACAGGGCACTGGCGGTCACAGAGAAGTGACTTGCCCAAGGCCTCACAGCCTGCAGGAGAGCCCTGTTTCCTAACTCCAAGTCCAACTCTCTTTCCTACTCTTGACTTGGAAAAATCCAGAGTGATTCTTACCATTGACCTCCCGGTAGAGGGTGTTGATAAGGTAGTAGTTGAGCAGCGCTTCTAGCAGCTCCACCTGGTGGAGAACAGGAGAATGGCACATGTCATCGCAGCGCTCACCTGGTGGTCCCGGTGGTCCCAGTGGTCACTGTGTTCCCCCCCTGGCAGATAGCACTGTGACCACGTGTGCCATCTTGCCCGCCAATAAACCTCCACACGGCCACTGTGAAGGTGGGTGGTTCTGTATGGGCTGACTTGGCAAAAGGCGTGAGAAAAACAAATTTCTGATGGACACCTATACCATGCTACTCAGGGATAAAACTGTTTCAAGATCTACACCTGTAGGTGCGCCAAGGGATAGAAAATGTTGGAAGACTACACACCAGCCGTCTTTCCTCTAGGAAGGACATCAAGGTTTGGCTTGGCCTTATTTTAAGTATTCATTTGTTTAAATGAGAGTGTTTTCCTGAATTACTTGTATAATAAACAGAAATTAAGAAACACAATTTTTAACACTATGTGGCAGGTATAGGGTTCAGAGCATTATACATCTGCTTCAGTCTTCACAATAACCCCTTTGGGTTGACATCCATGTCCCCATTTCACAGATAAGAAAATGGAGGCCAACAGAATGAAGGTCATTTGTTAGAAACTGGGCCAGAGTTTGAATCCAGATTTATCTTATTCTGTAGGTCTCGCCTTTTATATCCATGTTCCAAAAACCTGACGTCTAACTTTTTGTGAACCTTTACATATGTTTTACTTTATAGGACATTTTTACATGCCATACACAGATAGGATATGAGTGTGTCATTACTCACTTTATTCTCTGAAAGGAATCTCCTTTGGGGACCTGTGGGCAGCATCCCTCCCCACACTCTGTGTGTTTATTTCCTCTTCGTAAGTACTCAAGGGAAAGTCTGGGAAGAGGGGAGCTGGCTGGGGGTGGTCAGAGGAAGTCAGTGTCCCTGGGACCGTAAAGAGGAAAACAACTACTACAAGCTCAGGTCTTCCATCTCCTCCTTGGCCTGGAGGAGCAGCTGCCATCACCCCACCTTCTCCCTTTTCAGAAATTTCCCTGCGATTGCCTCAGCCCACACCGACCTTCCCATTCTCCCTCCTCCTTTAATAGGGGGCCTTCTATTTCACCACATCTTGCTGTTTGTGGAAATCATCTCTTGTGTGCCCAGCAATCAATTCCTCTTGTTTTAATAAGAGTCCCTATTCCCACCCTCCCTACCCTCCAAGAACCCTTTTTTCCACTTTCAGTGCATGTTGTTGGGGATTGCAAAGTCTGTCTCCAGGAAACCCATCCTCGCCCATTGGCTTTGTTGAATTTCTGGCCACTCTGATTGGCTGAAGAATGGGCACATGGCTAAGACTGAGCCAATGAGAGCTAGTGCAGGGTTGTTTCTTGTTTTTTTTTTTTTAGATTTAAATAAAATGAAACTACAGGAAATTTGGGTGGATTTCACCAATAGATAGAGAGATTCTTCTTTTTTAAATCCTCACCCAAGGACATGTTTTCATTGTTTTTAGAGAGAGATGAGGGAGGAGAGGAAGAGAGAAATAGCAATGTGAGTGAGAAGCACCAATTGGTTGCTTCCCCCACGTGCCCGGACTGGGGAACACACTCCTGGATCCGGAACTGTACACACTGGGACCAGGAGCAAACCCACAACCCAGGTATGTGCCCTGACTGGGAATAGAACCTGCGGCTCTTCCAGTTAAAAGAGACACGCCAACCACTGAGCCAACCACTGAGCCAACCACTGAGCCAACCACTGAGCCAACCACTGAGCCACGCCAGCCAGGGCTGTAGGGAGATTCTTGATGCATTAATTTCAGCACCTAGGTCCAGCTGTGCCTGAAATCTCTATCTTTAGTTTTCTTTGTTGTTTTGGGTTTTTTTAAAAAAAGATTTTATTTATTCAATTTTAGAGAGGGGAAGGGAGAGAGAAAGAGAGGGAGAGAAACATTAATGTGTGGTTGCCTTTCACATGCCCCCTTACTGGGGACCTGGCCTGCAACCCAGGCATGTGCCCTAGACTGGGAATCGAACCGGCAGCCTTTTGATTTGCAGGCCCTCGCTCAATCCACTGAGCTATGCCAGCCAGGGCTTATTTTGGTTTTTAATTCTATGCTTCTATACATTCCTCTTGTATGCTTAAGACATTTTTAGTTGGCTTTCTATTTCTTGAAGTTAAAAGAACTCGGTCTAACAGAAGATCTGATTACATGTTGTCTTATACCGGGATGTCCCCTCTGCTGGGGCAGAGAGCAGCTCTCCTCCTTCTCTACTTTCTACTCCAGGCGCCACGGCTCTGTTCGGTAAACACTCTGAGTCACTCAATACCCCAATCATTGCATAAATAGAAACAATAATAACTCACATTGAACACTCCAACTTTAGACTCTTTCAGCTCCACTTGTATCCTGTAACGAATCAGAGGCAGCTCAGAGGCTTGAGTCTCCCACGGGCGACCTAACTAATGGGGGAGTCCCCAGAAGGGAGGAGGCACGGGCTTGAGAAGTCACAGGGCAAGAGCAGGGTAGGGGCGGGAGCGAGAAAGATGACTGAGTAACCAAAACCAGTGATAAGACCTCAGCGGGAAGACTCGGAGAAGGGAGGTGGGGAGTGTAGAGCCCAATCTTTTTCTATCACTTTAGGAAGTCAGGGTAGCTGATGTCTAAAAGTCACAGATTAAGACAAGCAGTATTAGTAAATTCTGTAGAAGTCTGAAAGTAATGGGCGTTAGTTGGAAAGGAAGCTTGTAGAAGCAGGGCCGTTGGGGCAAAAGAATTTGACCAACTAGGCGAAAACATAAGTTTCCCTCTCAGATGGTGGGCCCCAACTTTGACAGGAGGATCTCGTCACACCCCCACCTCCAGTGAGGATCAGTTACAAGGCCAGACAGAGCAAGCCTAGTTGAGCGCCCCCTAGCGGGTGGGAGAATGACTTACTTTTCCGGCTTCAGGAACCCAGTGATCCTGCTGGCATTGAAGGTCAACGTGGCCGATACGTTAGCGACCTGGAAATTCCAGTGGAGGGAAACAGGTGTGAGTGCACAGGAAGGATAACCACGAGGACCAGCTGTGTCTCTAAACAAACAGCTCCATGAATTAAAGCAGGGACTCCTCCACCACTGGACCATAGACTCCCAGAACTTGAACATTTTTACTTGAAATTGTTGAGTATGATAGCAATGAAACTTGGAACAGACTACTGAGAGAAAGTGTAGAGTGCCTACCTCTGGAGACCGCTGGGAAAGGGACCATTTCTAGCTATCTCAGGGCCAAGATTCAGCCCTAGCAGTGATGATGATGATAATAATAATAGTTTTAATTTAAAATGTATTGATAACAGCAATTTACATGACAATAATAACAATATCAAATTGCAGGTACAGCATTTAGGTGCAATTACTCTTTCAGGGATTTGTCTCGCTGGGTTTCAAACCTAAATAAAAGAGCACAGTTCTCCATCCGGTGAGCAGGAGCCCCAAAGGCTCAGAATCCCTTCTTTATTAGACAGGGTCCATTGGGAGAGGAGAAATGCTCTCAGTGTTTAACTCAGAGAGACTTTAATGCAGGGAGTTGGTTATACAAGTGATGGAAATGCGGAGAAGCCAAAAAAAAAAAAAAAGAGTTGAAGAGGCAACCGAGACATTAGCAGAGACAGAAAGCTGCTTCTGCTTCAAGACCTAAAGAACGGAGGGAGTTGGGGTCGTACAAGCCACCGTGGAGGAGACACAGTCACTCCTCCAAGTCTCTGTCTGGGACAAAGAGAAGAAAAACATGCTCTGGCTTCTTACTTCCTTCTGCCGCTTCATTCCCCTGACAGTGCCTTCCATTGGCTGACCTACCTGGAACTCAGGGTGCAGGGGATCCAGGGAAATGTAGTCTTCAGGGGTCACATATAGATACAGAGTAGGGCAAACAGGTCAAACACCCCTAAACCCTCCTCCTCACAGTAGCCCAGACTCACTTAGTGGGAGATGCATACATTAAATAAACCTGCAAACGGCTACATAAGTACAGGTACATTTATAATTAATGTGATGAAGAAAAATAGTAGGGTGCTACAAAAGAAAAATGGCCAGGGGCCCAAGGTAGATTGAAGTAAGGGCAATCAAGAAAGGCCTGTCTGTGAAAGTGATACTCAAGTTGAACCCTGAGGGAAATAGGTAAGTGGGGAGTGGGGAGAAAAGCACACGGAAAGAAGGAACGGCACTTGCAGACAGAAACCTTACCACGCCAAGCCGAAAGACTGGCTCCTTGACAGAGCTGGGCAGGAGCACAAAGGCCTCGATCTCCATCTGGGGGGCCAAGGACAGATTCCCGGGGCTGAAGTTCAGCACAGGGGCCGAGGCCACTCTTCCCTGGAGCTCCAAGTTCATGTTGGGGTAGCGTTTGGCTAACTGGGGGCAGAAGGAGGAGATTACGTCAAGAGGATGAAACATGCAAGATTACCAGGAGAGCTGGAGGGAGTCCGAGAAATCTGAGAATGCTTTTTGGTTGATTTTACTGCCATAAAATGCTCTGCGCCTTTTTCTTTTGGTAGTAAAACAGGACACCTTTCCATGTCAGGTGTATAGAGTCCGTATCATCTTTTTCATGGCTGTGTTGTATTCCATTGTGCATGGCTACTGTTGCTGATTGAACCCTACTGGGCATTAGGTTGTCTCTAAGGTTTTGCCATGATAATGACCCCTCTGGGTGTGCCCTCAGCTATTATTTGGGGGGATACATTCCTAGAAGTGGAATTACTGAGTCAAAGGGCAGGGATATTTTTTAAAGCTTTCTGACCAGAATTGCCAGACACTCGGCCCAATTTTTTCATTCTTTCCCAGGCATGGGTGAGAGCTATTGTTCGTGCGCACCCTCCCTGCCGGAGGGTGACTATTTATGCAGAGATCAGACACTAATGTTTTTGAAATATGACAACAACAAGATCCTGCCATTTCAAAAGTGCTCATAACTTTCTTTTTATTTAGGGGTAGGTACAAGTTTAATTTGGGGCAGGACTGATCCTTTTGCAGGGGGAGGGGGGTAATTGATAAAAGAACAACAGTCCCCTGAGCCTTTTGGTTATGCAAAGATAAAATCTACATCCTATTGTAAAAGAGAAATGTTAGAAAGTTGAGGAAGTGCACCTCTTTAGTAAGAAGGGGGCTGAGTAGCTTCCCTGTCGGGTTAAACATGATGCAAGCAGGAAGGGGAAGGGAAAGTTTGCTTCTCTTTCTGGGGCAAAAGTGATACTGGAGCCCGGGTGCGGCCAAGGGCCCTCTGACGCTGGCAGGGACGACAGGGCGCAGGTTGGTGGGCCCTTGTGGGGCCTCACACAGAGAAAGAGCCTGTAGGGAGTGCCTTACGGGAGGACATAGCCCCGGCACTGCAGGACTTGAAGTCTAAAAAAAGTTCCCACCAGTATAATTCCTCTGAGCCGTCATCAAGCTGTCCGTAAGGCATGTTCAACAGCACAGCCTGTCTGAGCTGTGTTTTGGGGGGACTCGGAAGGCGGGGGAGAGGACACATGACTTTCGGTGGGATTAAATGAGACGCTGCACAGGAAGAGCTTAGCCCGGCAGTGACGGAGCCACGAGGTTATTTGTGGCGACACGGGATGTGGCCGAAGACTGGAAGCAACCTTCATGCACTTCCACGGGAGCCTGGACGAACGAGCTGTGGTCAGTCCACACGCCGGCAGACGGCTGCCCACGGACACAAGAGTGAGGGAGATCTTTGTCTACCTGTACGGAGTGATCCCCGGCACAGTTAGGGGAGAAAACGCACTAAATGGTGTGTATAATGGGCCTTCGGTTTGCAAGAAAAGAGGAAAGACACACGAATTTGTTTGCATATACATAGTGTTCGCAGAAGGACGCGTACACTGGTAATATTGGTAGACTCGGGGTGGGAACTGGGTGGTCGGGGGATGGGAGTAGACAGGGGACTTCCCATTCCATTGCCTTTTACGTCATTTGAATACTGAACCATGATGATTTATTATCCAGTCGAAAAACAATTTTTTAAAGCATCAAGAACAGCGTCTGGTCCCTAGTACGCCCTCTTTAGTTGATGTTATTAATCAGGTGCGTGTGCATTCTCTGGGATTCTCAGACAGCACGGGTAAAAGACTGGGGTACCTGTGGCCCCAGGAGACCCGGGCTCAGGCCTGCGGCACTGTCTGAGCTTTGAAGGGAGGAGAGTCCTTCCCTGGGGGGCTCATAGCTGCCCTCTGACTCTTGCACAAGCTGAGAGGAGCACGGGGGGGGGGGGGTTAGAGAGGAACCCTGGAAGGCTAGCCTGAACCCACCGAGGGCCGATGGAGCCTTACCTGGGAGACAAAGGGACGGAAGGACTTGGTGGTCAGTCGGATGTTAGAGGTCGGTGGAACCTGCAGGAAAGAGACAGAGAAGTTTTAGGGTGCTCCTTCTGGAGCTGAAGTTCTAAAGAGAGAGGTGGGGAGTATTTAGGACTGGAACTTCTTGAATGCTCAGGTTACCATGTGACAAGATGCCTGTCCTACATTGAATGAAAGTACATGAGTCCACAGGTACACTGTTCTCCACGGGGCACGGGTGACATGTGGGACAGACTCCGAGGGTTCGTGAAGGTGAGATTTGCAGACACGCAGACCTAGGTTCGGCTCCTGGCTTTGTCACCGTGTGGTCTCAGGCCACTGCCTTCACCTCTGAGCTTCAACTTCCTCCCTATAAAATGGGTCAGTCATAGTCCCCACCTATCAGGTCACTGGGAGGGCTCAGTGAGTGGGTGGGCACAGTGCATCTGGCACGAGACCTAGCATATAGTGAGTGCTCAGTGAAACATGGCTGTAGGATCCCAGCCACAAAAGAAAGGACCACACCGCAGGTGGGGCCAGTGAATCGGATGTGATGAAGGAAGGAAGGGCCGTGCATGTGTGAGAAACCCTTCGAAGGGGAGAGTCACCCCAGCCCTCCGCCAGACAGTCCCTGGTTTATTTCCAGGGGAAACTGGATCCTCCAAATCGGACCACCCTGTGTATCCCCACCATCCTGATGTTGCTCACGAGCTACAAGAGCTATGAGAAATAATCTTCGGAAGCCCAGAAATATTAAAGACACTAGAGATATTAAAAGTGTGACCCACTATAACATTTACTATCCCTTATACAAAGCCACATTTCAGGGAGTTGTTTTAGAGATAGGTGTTAGGAAGACTTTGTCTCTCCTTACTACCACGAGTCACTAAATTGTGTACCCTTTTCACTTTGGCTCCAAGGACGCTCCCAGACAAATTTGTGATTAAAAAAATATTAATTTGCGGGTCCAGTGCCTTCATAATTGTGCTTTACCTTCAACTTGGCCTTTATTTACTATTTATTCTAGGTAAGATTTCATTCACTAAAATCTTTTTTTAAAACATTTAGAAACCATCAGAATGCAAGAAACTATGAATTAGAATTACAGATTTAGACTGAGGGAAATAAAACACAAAGTCTTCCACAGTTGTTATAAGACAGAAAGAACTTTTTTTTTTTGAGCTTCCTGGCAGCCAAAGTGAAAAGGGAAATTGTACTAACATATTTTTCCTGGTCTTGGTCTTCTTTTGTAATTATAATTTATGATTTCACTGATGTAAAGGGTGTAGAAAGGACAGAAGGTAGGGAAACCAGGTTACATTGTCATTTGTAAGCATTATTCTGCCACCATCCTCACCACATCATCGGTGATGGAGAAGTTCAGGTACCCTGCCTCGTGATATACTAGGCTGGCTGTGTTGAAGACATAATCAGAGATGGCAAAGTAGACCATCCGACTGTGTTCCTCAGGGAGGCTCATGACAGGAGCAAGGAAGGCAACTGGGGAGCGATGATCACGGTTAAAAATTTCGGCCTGGAGAGAGAAAATGAGGTCCACTGAAATTTTCCAAGTTTATCCCAGGGCTGGACATCTGAGCTAGATAATCTCCTAACACAGACTGACAAGGGGACCCTGGCTAGAGACACCACCTGAAACTCCACCAGTAAAGACGTTTTCCTTTAGGCCAAAGCGTTGCACTTCCAGAATTGTCCAGATCCCTTAATAAAAAAACTCACCAGCTTTGGTACATTTACCCACAAGACCTGCTGGCCAGACCTTCTAACTGACCTCATCAGCACAGTGGGCAAGGTGAAGGAGAGGAAGAAGGGGGAGGGGAAATAACAGGACCTGAGAGCTTTCAGACAATTGTGAGAGGATCCTGGCCCTGGGAACACTCTCCACCACTCCCTATTGCCCTGCCTTCGACTCAGCTGAAACCACAGGGAGATGAGGACAGATCTGAAACCGGGAACAGGAGGCTCCAAGAAAGAACTGGTCCTGAGAGATAAATGCCATGCCAAGGCAGGACCCACCCCAGCCCCTCCTTCAGGACCCTCACCTTCAACATCACGTCCAGCATTTGGGCTGTTGCCCGAGGGGGCTCCATTAGGCTGTAATCAATGCCAGCTAAACTGTCAATCTCTGTTGTGACTGTGAAGAGGGGAGAGGCAGCATTAGGAGGCAGACAGGGAGAAGGGGTGAGGGCCCTGACTGACCTCCATTCCCGTGACTTTCTTCAGAGCCCCCTGCCCCTCTTCGTCAAGACCCTCCACCCTGCCCAGCCCCGGAGCAAAGAGCTCTTTCACCAAGAAAGAGGTCGGCTGGGTTCTCTTGTCCCACTGGTAGATTAGCCCTGGGGGGAGGGGGGAGCTCAGCCGGGAGCTTGAGTGGATTCCAGGGAGACACACACACATCCCGAGGGTGGCAGGAGCCCGGGTCTTGCAGCCTGTTCACACCCGGAGCTTCCTGTCGAGGCAGCCACACAGTGGGGAGAGTTCTCTAACCAAGGGTGTGACTGTCCAGGCTGACCACGGAGGCCTTGATCTGAGGGGACCTGGCCTCCTAGCAACACAGACCAAATATCCAGGGAGGTCAGACACGTCTCCCTACAGCCCTGGAGGAACAGGAGATCCCTGTCTCAGTGCCGGGTTGCCTGTGCCCACCTGGGCTTCCGCTGGAGGGGGTGTAGAGGCCCGGGGGCCGTGCTATCACAGGACACCTCAGACAATTCATCAGGGACTGTCCCTGCAAATTTTACGTGTGCACCCTAATACTAGACCTGCCGCGTTTGAGGACTGTGCTGCGGGTACCCTTCACATGCAGGCAAAGAGGCTGGGTGAGGAGGCTCCTCCCTCAGATGGGCAATAGCACCGGGGGGCAGCCAGCCTACACGTCCAGAATCTGGGGACTTATTAAACGAATGAAGGCACACCCAGAGGAGGGAACACTACACAGCTATTCAAATGAGACTGTTACCACTCCTTTGGAAACTGGCAGGGTCTGATAATGCTGAAACTGTGCATACCCTGTGAGCCTGCGATCTCACTCCTGGGTATAGCCCAGAGACATGCGTTAAATGCACTGGACTATGCACAGCAGCACTGCCCGTAATTTTCGGTCTGAGACTGAAAGCACCCACAGGGCTGTCAGCAGTAGACGGGGTACGTGCATGGGGGGATGTCGACACGGAGTGACCCTACACAGCCAGGCGAACGAATGAACTCGCTGTGCAACAGCACGGATCAGACTCATCTTAAAGGCGAACAGCGAAAACCTTTGTGTTTGAGAGAAGACTTTGAAGGCTGCAAGATTCCATCCATGTACAAAATGCAACATTAGCCTTTGCTGGCAGAAGCTGGGACAGGGGTCGCCCTCGAGGGGCGAGCAGTGACAGAGGGAGGCACGAGGGGCCGGTCACACTCCGCATGTCGCTCTGGGAGCCGGTGTGTACGTGCTCCGTTTGTGAGGATTCTTCAAGATGCTCACTTACGCCGTGAGCGCTTTTCTGTGAGTATTAACTTACATCAAAAATGTTTTCAAAAGTGAGATCAATTTGTCTGTGTTGATATAGAAAGATCTCCAACATTTACAGGCTACAAAAGGACAATGTCTGTACTGAGTAGATTTGTACACAGTCATAATCATGCAGATACACGTATATTCATTAAAAGAGGAATACACATGTGAATGTGTGTCCATAGACTCGTTTGCATGTGTATGTATATGTATACAGGGTCCAGCAGAAGGAAGCCCTGCTTGAGTGCGGTCGGTAGGGTAACAATATGGGCGCCATAATTTACAGTTTTCATTCGAACATTTCACCTAAAATGTCACGTGGTATGCCTGAGTGTGATATTCTTGTGTTACAGAATGACATGCTTACGATTTCGTAATAAAAGATTTTATAATAAAAAGGGGCATTACATGTGCCGGGCCCTACATGTGTACACGCAAAGAAAATATCTAAGAGGATCACCCAACAGAGAGGTTACTTCTTGGGAAAAAATTGGGGGAGAAAAGGGCCTTTTAATTTTTACTTTTCATACGTCTGTCCCATTTAAGGTTTTATAAGATACACATATGCTCTTATAAGAATTAATAGGAATAGACTGTCCTGGGGCGGGTTCCCCACCTGGAAGAGTTTGGAGGTACGGCTGTAGGTCAGAGGTCACTGATTCCTGGACAGCTTCGCAAATCTGAAAAAGGGGGAAGAGAAAGTGTGAGTGAGCTCTCTGGCTTCGGTCTGACGCTGTGCTACTTGCTTTAGTCACGTGATTTCACTCTGTTTTGCACTCGACCCCCCCCCCACCCCACCCCCAGGCTTGCACACCAGCTCTGCGACCTTTGGCAGACGCTTTGTCCTCTCTGCACCCGGGCCCCAATTTTGACTTGAGCCCAGCCCCTGCATGGCTCAGACATTCTTACCTTGCTCTCCAGTGTCCTTTGGAGTTTGGACTCGATCTCGTTATGGAAGAGATTCAGCAGCCACCTGGGGAGTGGGGCACAGGGGACTGTCAGCTGTGTGCCACTGAACACAGTGACGGTGGGGCAGCAGGGAAAGCCAGGCCCCAGTCCCTGCCCCACCCTGAGACCCTGCTGTGTTCCCCAGTCCCGACTCCCTGCACACTCACTGAGTCAGGGCATCTGGCACCCCAGCCCTCTGCGGCACCCCAAGCAAACTCCACAGATTTGGGGAAGGGGCTCCAAACTCCGCATTTTCCTAATCGAGAACATTTGACTCATAGAGACTTGCCGGAAGGCTTGTATAGTTTTCATAAACTCTCCTTTGGCCCAAAGCCGTTCTGTTCTTCCAATAGCCACATTTCATTGGCCTGATGGTAGTTCCTGAAGTTCTTTTGGTGGAAATGGTGCACCCATACTCCTGGTTTGAATCGGCCCCAGTTCATCTCAGCAGTGTCCCCAGGAATGACCTCCAAGTGCCTGTGATGTGCTCACGCACTGTGCCAGGGCCTTTATACTTGTCAGAGGTGAGGTCTCTGGCTGGCTGGACTGGGGCTGCAACCAGGGCTCAAGCTGGCCACTGTCCCAGCGGTAACTTACCCCAAGGCGCCCGACATGTCCACCTCCACGTCATGGATGTGGCTGCTACAGTTGGAGGCAGTGACTGTGGGCCTCCCCGAGGGCTCACTGCCCAGGATGAGGTTGATGGAAATGGTGATGCCCTTGACCCACAGGTCAAAGGAGCCCTGTAGTCTCCTGGATGAGAAGAGAGTAGCAAGAATAGATTCCTGGACTGGAGTTGGCCACCATTTTGGGGGGAAAACATGAGATATGAAGCCCGATTCTTATCCCCAAATAAGCGAAGCTGGAGCAACAATTTAATGACAAAAAATTATTTCAAATGTTTATTATAAAGCAAATGGGAAGATGGGGTCGCCTATCTGCGCTGGGGTAACTCAGAGGTGTGTCCTCCATCCACAATGTCTCTGGACATCCTCAGGAGTGCCTTCCCTTCCTGCCTCACTTCCCCAGACCCCTCTGGATGCTTCCTTAGGCCACCTCCCAGGTGAAGTATTTGCACTTAAACTCTTGCCTTGGGGTCTGCTGCTGGGGTAAGAAAACCAAGAGAACACGATGTGGTTTTCATGTAGCTCTCCCACAGCCCCATCGGGGGGGATGGTAAGAGACTGGTCCAAGACCCAGGACTCGGAACCTGGGCAGTCTCTGGGCTTGGGCTCCCTCCACCCAACACGTGGCCTTTGTGACGAGCTAGGGCCTCCTTGGACCCAAGAAGAATGGGACCAAGGCCAAGGGCCCGAGAGCCTGGGAGTCGAGCCAACTTACAGGAATGACTTGCGCACCTTCCACTTGCCGTAGACCTGGATGGAGGAGTCGGAGATGGACAGACTCAGGCCCCGGCCGGGGAGGGGTGTCAAAGCAGAGGCCAGCAGCTCACAGCTGCGGATGTCCAGGCTGGGGAGAGAGACACGGAGGGTGGCACCAGCCCCGGCTTGGGTCCAGCCTCAGCAGGGGTCCTGCTCCACCTTTGTACCTTCCCCTCAGGGAGGACTGGACCAGCGGGGCTGCTTCAGGCGGGTGTCTGGGCACCGCCACGTACTGAGCACCTGCTGTGCACCCAGCACTGACCACACAGCCATGCTCGGCACGTTCCATCCATTGTGTCACTTAGGCCCCACCGAGGGGTCGGCACTATTGTTCTTCCCTTTTCACAGGGGAGGAGACGGAAACTCACAGAAGGGGTGCATCTGCCCAAGGTCACGGCCTCAGGGTCAGAGCCCACGGGTCTGAGGATGCTGGGTGGGATCCGGAGCAGGGCCCATAGACACGCCCCTCTGGGTTTGCAGCTCCTTCCCCCAAATATCCCCTCTCTTGACACAGGCAGGTGGGGGGGCGGTGGATCAGATTCACAGAAGGCCAAGGGCCGTTCGAGTCAAGATGCGAAAAGGGCTGAGGGCAGCAAACCAAGATGGCTCTGTATTGGGGGCCGTCACTGGGAAAAGAATGATCAAGTGCCGTTTTATTTGCCTAGTACATAGTAGGTGCTGTTCACCAGTACAGCAAACAGCAGATAAGTGTTTGCTGATGGACTGACTAAAAGGAGGGAGGGAGGAAGCGATCATGACAGTAAGCAGGGAGGGGGTGGATGAGCTGCGGGCTCCATTGCCCCCCTTCCACTGCCTGCCCCACAAAAACTGCCTCGTGCCTTTTTTAGCATCAGCTGCTCGTATATAAGCATCGTTTGAAGACGTAACTCAAATGCCGCCTCCTCTGGGAAGACTTCCTGACTCCCCCAGGTGTACAAACCTCAGCTCTTACAGTTGGGCTACTGTATCTAAGGTTTAGGTCTCTCTTCCTTCCCGACTATGTCCAGGGCTCAGACCACAGCCTGGACCATTATTACTCAAAGGAGGCTGCAGTGTCATCCGCATCACACAGATAAGGAAACTGAGGCCCAGGTCACAGAGTTAGTGTGCCTTTGTGACTATTTGTTGCATGACTGAATAGAGGCTCCCAATTCCCTCCTAGAACTTCCCTCTGAACTCTGGGAGAAACTGTCCTACTGTCTGTCCCAGAGGGGTCCTGACCCAATCCTGGGGCTCTCCCTCCCTCTCCAGGCTCCCACCCCTGCCACCTTGGGGCCCCAGCAGAAGGGAGCCCCACCTGTGGAACTCGTAGTTCCCACGTCCAACACGCTTGATCTTGAAGTCCCCGTCGAAGTCAGGCAGTGTGATTTGGTGCAGCTCTCTCTGCAGGGCCACCAGCCCCTCCTTGGCCACTGTGGACAGGAAGAAGCTAGGAGTCAGCCTAGTCTGCCTGCCTCCCTCCCCTCCAATCCCTTAGTGGCTTCCACGTGCCCTGGGGAGAGAGGCCCGCTTCCTTATTAACACTAATCACAGGCGTGGGTTAGTGAGCCCTTCTGCGTACCAGGTGGCTTGAGAAACGCTCAGGACATCACCCCACTGTATGCGGTGCGTGCCCATTTTATGGATGAGGAAACAGAATGCCCAAGTCAGCAACTCCACAGGGGAAGGGCTGCTGTGTGCTAGTGTGGGCAGTTCTCTTTCCTGTCCCTCTTGGTGTCTAGCCCGTGTAGAAGAAACTGGAAGGATTTTAGGGACAGAGTTCTCGCTTTGGACTCTTTCCAGAAAGATGAACGCGCATAAGTCCTCAACCTTCGCTTTCTCCATCCGTCAAAACGTGATGATGATACTTTCCTCGCTGGGGTGCGTGAGGGTGAAAGGACATCGTGCAGAGCACGAAGGGGCTGGGAGGACCAAAGGCAGTTCCGGCTCGGCGCCCGGCGCACAGCAGGCACTCGGTCAAGGCCGGGAACAGCGAGGCGGGTTTGTATATTAAAAGTATGGAGAGGACCAAAAGTCCGACGCTAGAGGGTCTGTTAAATAAACACGGTACATTCACATGCACAAAGGAACAAAAGGGAAATTTTGTCTGGTTTAGGGTTTCAATAGAAACAGGACCTTCTGTTTGTTCTGAAATATGGAGGAGCCAGGACTGTGCCCTCAAGGAGGACACGGGCACACCGATGACCAGCGGTCTGCCTCTTTCCAACTCACATTCCTCCCTTTAGCAAATGCATGGGCCAGTCCCTGTGCCACAATTCTACCCCCTTATCTCTGGCTAACTCCTACTTTTCTTTTCTACTTTATCTCACCTCCTCCAGGAAGACTTCCCTGATTTCCCTCTCCCTCTACCCCCGGCCAGCCTGGGCTCCCAGCAACTGTACCTGAGGGAATGTTATCACCCCGTTTAATACATAAGGCAATTGAGGCTTCATGAATATGGGAAGCTTCCCTAGATCAATTACTGTGCAGAGCGGTGTATAAATACCCCAGGCCCCTTGACCAGTGGGTGGATTAATTCTGAGGCATTGTTTCAGCATCTTTAAAAAAATACTCCTACTTTTGTCCATTCTTTAAAACGGAGGTATAACATCCACACACAAGGTACCTAACGGGAGCTAACCTTAAGGCGTTGCCTTCCTTCCTTTACCGTCTCACACTTCCTCTCCCCTGGGGTGTGTCCTGGAATCATCTCCCGAACCAACCACTTGCACCCCAACCCTTGTTTCTTTGGCTGGCGGGAGCCCAGCTAAGACAAGTAGGTGCCTGAGTGACACGGTGATTGGGTGGCGAGGCCCAGAGTCCCAGTCAGGCCCAAGGAAGCGTGCCTGTCTGTGCCCCTGCCGTACCCAGAGCAAGCTGGTGCCAAGCGGGTCAGCCATCCCAGCTGACAATCATTGCGCCTTACCATACTCCAGGCCCTTGGCTGTGATCCTGGCGACCAGGCCGGGGTGGGCACCCAGGGCCCCAGGGAAAGACGTGAGCAGCAGTCCCAGCAGCAGAGAGGCCAGGGTCCTGCCTAAGGCCCGCATCCTGGGCTCCCAGTGGGCGAGCCAGGGCTGTTGCAAGGGCGGGCTGGGCCCTGCTTCCTTAAGTAGCCGCACCTGTGAGCTGGGGCAGCTCCCATGTGGGGACGAGTTCCTGGAATCAGGACGGGAAGGTGGGGCACAGGGACTGGAACCTGCTTGCGACACTGTGGGGGTCACGTGGCACACTAAAAAGCCTACTGCTGCCACTCCGGGGTCAGAGGGTGGACTGGCCGGGCCCCAGGTGGCAATATCTGTCCACCCTTCCCACAGAAAGACCCCAAGTTCATTGCTAGGAAGGCCCGGTTTTACAGAGTAGGAAACTGAGGCTCAGAGAGGCCGTGTCACCTGCTCGAGATCACACACCCAGCAAAGGGCAGAGCTGGGAGTCTGGCGCCATCCAGATTCTCTCTTCTTGATACCTGACACTGTTTATTTAAAAAAGCACCCCCCCCCACCCTGCCACGGGGAAACAGGCTTTCTCACACCTTGGTAGTGGTATAATTTTCCGGAAGGTACCTTGGCAAATCATTAAACGCCTGCAGGCCCGGTGACCCGGCATTGCACAATTAAGCCAGTGTACAAATACACCCCTGCTTCGTTCGAGGCGCCCACTGTGGTGCTATGCGCAATAGGCAGGGAGGGAGCGGGACCCAACCTCAAGCGGCCGACAAAGGGGCGCTGGTTGAATTAACCATGGTGCAGCCATTTAACGTGAGGCTGCCGAAGTCGACACACTTCCTGATGCGAACTGGCGGGTGGTCACAAAGGGGCGGCTTCTGGTGGCGCAGTAGCCTGAGGTTCTACTCCTTTGTTTGATTCCCGTGTGTGCCAGTCAGGGAAACTCTTAGCAAGGAGTTATGAGAAATGGCCTCTGGTTGAATGGGCAGGATTCTAGGTGTTTTAGAAATCGTTCTGCTTGTTGGTATTTAAGATTTTTATTTGGGGGAGGGGGGGTGGTCCTGGGGATATATTTTATTTGCAGTAATGAAAGATGATACAATGTCATTGTGGAAAACAAAATTTGTAGTAGGGATTGTGCTAAATTCCTAGGGATCCCCGAGAACGCTGTGTCTTTGGAGCATCATTCTACCCCCACCTCCAGGAAGCCTTCCCTGATCACCCCCATGTTTCCCTGGATCAGAGAAAGGTCTCCCTCTGAGGTCCTGGAATCCTCTGCACTTTCTCCATAATGGCATTAACCATTCTCTGCTTTTTTTGTAATTGCGGTCCTTTAAAAATAGGTCCAAAAATACTTTGACACTCCTACCACCAAAAGGTGGAGTCTCTGTGCCTTCCTCTTAAAACTGGCTAGGTCTTTGTGACCGCCTCCCCGAATCGGACGTTGTGGATGTAACAGAGTTACTTCCCAGCGGGTCATACTTGGGGCTCCGAAGGGAACTCTCCACGCTGAGCACGGGGAAGCCCACAGCTGCCGCCTCTCTGCTCGTCTGTCATTGGGCTGAAATGTGTCAAGGTCCCGTCTTGTCACCTCACCAGCCCCAGTGCTCCAGAGGGCATGGTTAAGAGGACTCGGCCATCCTGGGGACATCTGCTTCCTGGACTCGGCCTGCCAAGAGGGGGACCGGTCCTTTGCCTGGAGTCAGGAAACCAGTGTGCTCGGCCCTGCCTGGCCACGTGACCCTTAGCAAGCCTTGTTTCCTGCTGTGCCTCAGTTCCCCTCTGTAATACAAGGAGGACAGAGCCGGTGACTCCCATGGGCCCTTGTGGCCCTGGAGAGTGGGGGAGGACAGCATGGAAAGTAGGGATCTCCTGGGGCCACAGATATTACTCTTCTGGTGGCAGTTTGAGGATCTCCCAGGCTGGGGGCCGCTTGTTGGGGGTGGGGAACTCCCACGGCTGCAAACTTTTGACCTTTGACCTGCCCTGGCTAGTGTGCCACATGGCTGTGGGCCAGGCATCCACCCCCTAGGTGCTCACTGCTGCCCAAGGTCTGTTGGTGACCTGGGATCCATCAGAGACCCCTGGCAGCCGTGTGAGCCGAGTGCTGGTCAGACCCCGCGGCCTTTGTCCTACCAGGCTGCCCATCCACTTCTGTGAAAGCCAGAGCCACCACCACCCACCAAGGCTGACAGCAGTGAGAATGTTCTCGCTTCCAAAAAAAAAAACCACGTTTATTGATTCTGGTTACAAAGTGCTGGCTGAAAACAATTCAGAAAACCTGGGATGTGGGAACCACAGTGCTTGGAACACCTGAGTGGCAGGCACATCGTAGATAATTGTCCACAGAGCAAATGGACGTGCAGCAGGAAACAGTGTAAGGTCAAGGGCATGGACTCCGGGACCAGACGGCCTGGATGTGAATCCTGACGTGCCCACTGGGTACCTTGGGCACCCTGTGACTCGGTTTCCCCATCTGTAGTTGGGCTCAGCTGAGGGGCGGCACGACAGGCCATCAGAGAGTTCTATGGTGTGTCACCAGTTTCCAGCCCTCGCTGGGCTCAGGTGTCCTGACTCTAGTTTTGCTCTTCAAGTTCAGAGGTTCTAACTCCTGGGGCCTCAACCCCTTTCGCCAGCTTCCCTCAGCCTGCCTCCCAGCTCTGCAAACAGTCTCTTCACCTGAATCTTAAGAGCCACCCGAGCTGGGTTCTGATGTCCTGCCTGGACCCTAATCGGCACGCGGAGCCAATGCCGTCCTCTTGGGGAGAGCCCTGACTTCTTTTCCGCGCTGCAGGTCTCGCACTGCGGGACAACTAACCACACGCAGCGACTCATGCTCTGCCACCAAGGGAGTCTCTGGGGAAAGGTGACATCCTGTTGGACCTTGAAGGGCACGTGGAGGTTTTGCAGAGGAGGAGCAGCAGGTGCCAAAACACAGAGCCATAGGAGGGGAAGGAGCGGCAGCCAGGGGGCCTGGGTCCCCGCCTGGGCTCCTCTCTGCACGGCCTGTGCGACAGGGCAAACCAGGACCGCGTTCCTGAACCCCCCAGGGACCTTGTTGATTGAATTTGAAATGTATTTTTATTGAAATACAACTGACCCGTCAGTGTAAGGTGTACAGCGTGCTGACTTGATATATTTACATATTGTCATGTCACGGCCACTGTAGCGTCAGCAGACACTCCCGTCCCATCACTTCATTATCTTTTTTCCCCTGTGATGGGACCAACCAACATCTAGTCCCTCCGTAAGTTGGAAGTTTATCACACAGTATTGTTGTCTGTGACCACTTCACTGCGGATCAGATCCCCAGGACTTACACGTCTGTGAGTTCTAAGTCTGTCCCCTCGAACAATCTCTCTCTTGTTGCCCGCCCCCTGCCTCTGGTAACAATTCCGTATGTGAGTGAGATCACACAGTCGTCGTCTTTCTCCAACTTGTCTCCCGGAGCATAACGCCTGCAACTTTCGCCCAGTTGTTGCAAGGGGCGGGATCTCCCTCTTCCTCGTGGCTGAATGGTACCCCGTGGTGCAGGCAGACCACGGCTTCTGGACGTGGGGGAGAGGGAGCCCGTGTGCACTGCTGGTGGGAACGTGAACTGGTGCAGCCTCCGTGGAAAGCTGTATGGAGGTCCCTTTAAAAACTAAACACAGAGCCGCCATGCGATCCAGCAATTCCACTTCTGGGTATTTATCTAATGGAAATAAAAACAGGACACCAAAGAGATATCTGCACCCTCACATTCATTGCAGCGTTCAAGACACAGGAACAACCTAAGTGTCCACCAGTGGATGAACGGATAGAGACGTTGTGGGGGATGTATACCAGGGATCTTGTTTAAATGCAAATTCTGATTCACCAGGTTCCTTTGGGGGCCAAGACTCTGCATTTCTAACGAACTCCGAGGCGGTGCTGATGTTGGACGGTGCTTTGGGTACAGAGGGCGAAATGAGCTCCAGGTGTGCTGGAAGCGCAGCAATTTCGTACCTCTGTCCACTTCTATTTTCAGTGCACTTTCCCCTGACGGTGCGCATGCTCCTGAGAATACCAGCTCTCCTTGGGTCCCTGTGGGGCACTTTGGATTTGAGGGTTTGATGTTGATGGCAGCCCCCTCTCCTGGCCCTGTCACCTGTGCGTGCACACACACACACACACACACACCCCAGGCATGTGAATTTACAGAGGAAAAAAAAAGTAATGTCAATTACGCAGCCTCTTGCCCCAGGGAAACCCTGAGGATCCTGGGAACCCTCCCACCCCGCCTCCCCACCCCCTTGGCCTCTGCAATAAGCATCGTTTAAAATCCCAGCAGTAGCCTCATTTCACTGAGTCTTGATAGCTTTGGGGACCCTAAGGAGCTTCTGCTAAAATGAAAATTTCTCAGTGAGAAAAAAGTCCTTAATATTTGCCAGAGCTCACTTTATTGGATTTCGTTCCCGGAATTCCAGAGGGCCCTTGCTTTTACAGATGGCAAGACGGAAATCCAGACAGGGAGAGGGGCTGGCCTGAGGCATGTAGCAAGCCCAGCGCTGGCCCCGACTCTCTGGCTGTCCCACACTTCTGATTCTGGGGGTCAGGCCCGTCCAGGCAGGGGGCCCTGGATCACACTTTGAGAATCATTGACACAGTGGCTTCAAGCCACTTAGCTGTGAATTCAAATCCTAGCTGATTTTTAAAATAAGTATTTATGGAGCACCTATTGTCTGCCAGGCATTGGGAATGCAACTATGGCAAGCCAGACACAGTCCTTACAGCAGAGAGAGAACTGGCTTTACCGACGTTCGGAGCGGACTGTGATCACCACTCAGGTCCTGGGTCGCAGATGCCACACGCATTTGATTCGCCTCACAACCCTATGAGGCAGGTACTAGCATGACCCAGACAAGAAAAATCAGAGCCCAGAGAGTTCATTGCCCAAGGTCAATTAAGTAGCAGAGCTGGGATTTGAACCCACGGTGTCTGGGAGCACAGCCCATGTTTTTAACCATCAAGGCATGAGCCAGGGCCAGGCAACTCCACAGCCAGGCTCTGAACACTGAGCTGAGTGACCTTGGGCAGGGGCCACATCAGCTCCCTAAACCTCAGACTCTTCATCTGGAAAATGGGGACCCCTTGTCTACATTCAGAGGGGTCGTGAGGATTAAATGAGATGATAAATGTGAAGAGATTGGCCCAGGGCAGGGCCACTCACGGCCACTCACGGGATGTGGCAAAATGCCGAACACACGGGTTGTTAGTTCCCGCAGGGCCCACCCCTCAGCTCCCCACACAAGATACCTACCCCTCCATCATATTTAATATTGCCATTCCCGATAGGAGCCCCGGGAGGGCAATCCTTAACCCAGAACGGAAGCTGATTAAACGGTGAGCTTTTAGGCAGTCTGGAGTAGGCGATTCTTTTTGTTTTTTTAAGTTTTATTGACATATATTTCACATACCATAACATTCACCCATTTAAAGTGTACAGTTCAGTGGTTTTTACTATATTTACAGAGCTGAGCAACTATCCCCATGGTCTAATTTTAGAGACTTCCGACACCCCCCAAAGAAACCAGCACCCATCAGCAGCCAGGCGGAGCTGGAAAGCTCAGCCCGAGGGGAAGCTGCTCTCCTAGTGGTTTTGCAGGCGGCCTGGCAGGTAACTTGGATTGTCTTGGGGAATGCTCCTCACCTCACACCTCCAAACAACTGCCTCTTTCTCATCCCTTAGAGAGAGGGGCGCTCACCAGTCCTTAAGTTCAAGAAATGTTGCTTTTTTTTTTTTCTATAGAGAGTGGGGCAGGGGCTGCCTGAACGTTTTGGAAAGTAGAGGAGGAGGAAAGCTAGGGCCAAAGAGAATGGTGGGAGACGAGGGGGAGGGGAGGCAGGCCTGTGACCCTGTATTGCCAGCCCTGCTCCCCACTCCATGCAGAGAGGTCTTGCACGCATGCGGAAGGGTGGTGGCCTTCCCCCGCTCGTCCCACATCCTGTTCCCACTCCCTCCCCGCTTCCTTCCCGCCTCACTGGCTGCTTTCTGCTCATTTCGCAGACTCCACTAGGGGAGCAGAAAAAGACGCCTCCTCACAGTGGGCAATTAGAGAAAGGATTTAGTTCCCCCAGCCCGACACCTTTCACGGCCCGCAGCTGCGCAACCGAGCACGGCAATTCCGCCTTGAACACCCCACGCATCCAATGGATGAGACTTTAACACCCGGGAGGAGTGGAAAGACATGGGCTCTGGTGACAGAGGGGGGATGGCAGCTCTGCCACTTGCCAGCTGAGTGATCCAGGGAGGGTGACACCTCCCACTGTGGGGGGCCGTGGGGTGCAGTGCGATCGTTCGTGTGCTGTGCTCAGTCAATTTCCCTCTCTTCCCCTGTGTGGCCCCAGAGCCTCTACCTCTGCTCAATAGAATGGATGCTGTTAGCAGCAACGTGTACAATTTTCTCTAGAAATGCTGCGTATCTGGTTTTCATCCCTGTCCATGCTCTTATTCTCCGTTTTTACTACGGCCCGCCTGGATGAAGTCTGGACCACAGATTCCTAGTTCGGGCCCACCCCCGTCCACTCCTGCTCTCCTTCGTGCTTTCGGAAGTCACAACAGAACAGCTTAAAGCTAAATCTGGTCTTGTTGCCCCGCACCCCACTGTCTGCTTCAGGCCCTTCCTCGCCCTTCCGGCCTCAGACCAGATGCCAATAGCTCAGAGAGGACTTCCAGGAAGCGCTTGATCAAATGCTGTTAGGATCCAATGGCCTGAGACAGCCACCCCTGATGTCCCACGGCAGGAGCTGTCCCAAAGCCCAGGAGGAAACTCACTTGAGTCTCAGGACATCCTGCGCTGGTGATCTGGAAAGCCATGGGTGAGGTGCTAACTGTAGCTGAGGATGTGATTGACTCAAACTCCAATGGCCTCTGTCCTCTGGCCCAGTTCTGCTTTGGGCCCAATGGCTGGGCAGGAGAGGAGATCATAGATTGAAGGAGCTATTATTCCTGGGCCCAAGTGTGGGGCAGGGAAAACAGGCTGCGCAGGACAGCTGTTCAACAGCGCCACCACGCGGCCATAGCGGGAACAACAGCCCCGTGGACCCATCCACTGCAAACTGCCCAGCGTTAGGAAGCAAGACTTACTACTTACTCCCTTGGGACTCTGGGCCAGTGTGGAACGAGGGGCGTCTTCAAAGAGAAACAATGGCAGTTTTGCTAACAGAGGCATGTGGGGGCTCAAGAGGCTAATTAGAGAAACAAAGAGGCAACATGTCTGTGCTGTACATTGGCGCTACAGGCCATGCTGGGTGCAGCCAGTGAATGAATGAGTGACATAAAACAAGAAACAATACCATCACACAGAATTCCACATTTTAAAAACCCAGATTTTTTGTGTGGAGCACGAAGAGAAACATTGTGGTTACCACTGAAATGCAATTCCTGAGGGAAATGCCGGTGCAGGCTTAGCCTTTGCAAGAAGCACCTAGTCCCTGACATACACACCACCCTTTCCCAAGGAGCAAGGCTCTCCGTGGTTAGGTCATTTCTGAACCTGAGTTCAGAGAAGTTTGCAAGGGTCTCGGGGTCAAGAGGTAGGGAGTGTCGCTGGGAGAAAGGTGGCCTGGGCCCCACGGGCCTGTCAGGAGTGGGTGTCGACGACCTCTGCCTCCTGGTGTGGCTGACAGCCCCCAGCACCTGCGGCGACCTCAGTCATACTGCACGTCCGCCCCGAACAGCAGGAAATTCTGGGAAGAGATGGGAATGTTGCCATCAGCAGGAAGCACACCCTTTGTTGGGCAGGGCGGCTGCTGGGCTGTTTGAAGGTGACTTTGGGAGCAGAGTGGCGCAGGTCTGCTGACGGGAAGGCAGGAGGGAGTGGGGGCGTTGCAGTCTCGCCTCTGGGGTCTGCCCAGCACAACGCCTGTGAATCTGTGCAGCTTCCCTGCCAGCTGCTCCCTCCTCAGACGTGGAGACCCCCGGGGGCCCTGGAGGCCTTCGTTTGTCTTTCTGGCCCCCTGGCAGCTCGGGGGAGCCCTTGTTCCTGCCAAGGCTGTGGAACCACTTCTCTTTGCTCCGTCATGCCCTTCACTCGCAATTTTCATACATGAAGAAATTAAATTGTGCCATGGGGTCATTTTTTTAAAGGATGAACTTGGTAAAAGGTGGGCAACATAGGAGATGTGTTTTCTCTGCTCTCTCACCTGTTTTTCTACAGTGTTTTAGCCCCAACAGTTTCCTGGTCTAAACAATGGGGGAGTGGTGTCAGGGGGTTTTGAGCCCTGGCTGTGGTGGCTCAGTGGACTGAGCACTGACCTGCGCAAACCAAAGAGTCGCCGGTTCGATTCCCAGTCAGAGCACATGCCTGGGTTGCAGGCCATGTCCCCAGTTGGGAGTGCGTGAAGGGCAACCACACATTGATCTTTCTCTCCCTCTCTTTCTCCCTCCCTTCTCCTCTCTAAAAATGAATAAATGAAATCTTTAAAAAAAAAAACCTGGGGGTTGATTGGACCTCAGGAGTGAGGGAGGGCGAGGAATCTGGGTGATGGGCGGGTTTCCCATGAGGGCTACGAAGTTATTCAGAAAGCCATTGACGGAGGTAAGGGGTGCAGCAGGAGGTGGTGGTTTGCGGCACAGTGATCAGCTTTGCCAGGACTTGCTGGGGCCTCAGGGTGGAGGCACGCAAGTCAGGGTGTAGAAGGAACTGGAAGCGTGGCTGAGTCCCTGGGTGGGCGCGAAGGTGGCTGTTACGCCTGAGTTGATGGAGGTGACCAGGGAAAGCCTGCAGTGGGGGAAGGGCAGAGGCCTGGGCAGGACCCTGGAGAACACCCTCTGGGAAGGAAAGGGAAGCAGGGGGCAGCGAAGGAGACTGTAAAGACCCCGGTGAGAGATGGCTGGGAAGCAGGGAGAGGGGAGTCAGGCTGGGAGAAAGGCAAGAAGAAACAGTCCATTCTGGTATCTAAATTCTCCAGACACTGACCAGGGTTCCTCCCCCACAGATGAATTCCAGCCCCTGGAATGAGGCTGATGCAAAGGAAAGCACCAACAGACGTCTCAGTAAGTGAATGCAGCCACCCCACGGAAGAGGGTCTATGGCCACCAAGAGAGTCCCAGTTCCATTTTCACCCAGTGTTGGGTGGGAATGATGCGGCCGACAGTGAGCAGCAGGGACCTGGCTTTGGACCGGGACTTCATTTAATAGCCATGTGGCGTTTCTGAGTCTTAGTCCTCCTTCTCTGCTTAGGACGAGTGCCCACCTTCCAGGGCTGCTGTGAGGGTAGGAAGTGCTGGGCACGGGGCTGGCATAGAGTGAGTGCTTTTCAGCACCGGGTTGCTGCTGTGGTGGGAGACTGGGTGAAAAGAGGCCTTCGGGACTCACCTGGTAAGACTGAAGCACCAGGTTGAGGAGCTGGACGTGCCTGGGCAGCGGGAGAGGGAAGCCCTTCTGCAGCCTCTCTGCGATGGAGGTCAGGGTAAGGATCGGGGGGGAGACGGTAGAGGGTGCGGCAGGGGGTTCCAAGGGAGTGGGGTGAGCGGCCTCCCTGGACTGGAGAGAAACCTGGGGCCCTCTCATTCCCACCCCATCACCCAAGCTCAAGTCCAGGACCAGTGCAGGCCTCCTGACCGTGACCACCCTCCTGAGGGTGACGGCACTGCCAGAGGATACCAGCCCCAAGTGACATCAGGGGCCCCTGCTTGCAGGGGTGTGGAGGGCGCATGGACCTGTGATTGGGGGTATCTACTTGTGTGTGCAGGAAGCCCCTCAAAGTTTAGGACACAATCAGGGACGGGCGGTAGTGGGGGCCAGCTCTTCCCACACCACCGCATTCCACACTAGAACCCGGGAGAATGCTAAGTTCAGACCTGGTCTCCTAGGCCATGTGAAGCTACGTGTATCGAGGGGGGAGGATAAGTCATGTTCTGTATGATAACTGGTCTTAATTTTCGATTTTTAAATATTCTGGGCTGATGTTACGGGGGCCTCCATGGGCACCACTGCCCCTGGTGATGCCAAGGTTAGCGGCAGGCCTGCCTGGCGCCTTTACCAGGGGGATGAGCACACTAGCCCTTAGCCGAGGCGCTCCTTCCCTGGTCTTCCTCCCCAATTTGGAGGAAGACCCCGGGCTCTGGCTCAGAGGTGGGATCAAACCCACGCTCCATCTCTCACCTGCTCTGTGATCGGGCATTTCATTTCTCTGATTCCCTTAAGTCATTTAACTTCTCTGATCTCCTCCCGTGAAAACTGGAGATACGAATGGTCCCCCATCTCCACCCATGTGGGAGTCCTTTTCTCCATTCCTTTTCTGGGTCTGATGCCACCTGAGGTTCATTTGAGGTGCCCTCCCCTCACTCTGCACAACAGGGGCCCGGTGTGGGGTAGCTCTAGGAATTACTCGCACCACTTCCCCTAGGACTGACAATCAGTCGTTTCTCCAACGCTCCTTACCGTTGACCTTGGGAAGCACGGTGGTGGGCATGACATAGTTCATGATGGCCTGCAGCAGTTCAACCTGGAAATCAGGAGGCGGGCAGGGCCCGAGTCAGGGCGCAGAAGCACCAGGGGCCCTGCAGCAGCCCCCCTCCCATGCGGGGCGACCTCACAGCTGGAGAACTGCTGAGAAATGGGCCCGAGTGATGTGAAAACTCTGTAGCCTGATCAAGGTCACAGAAGGGTTCTCTTTTACTCTAAAGGTTCTGGATGTAAAGCAAGTTTTAGACTGTAAGGTGCAAGGCAGGGGAAGGTCAGCAGAGAGTACTACATGTGAAAGCCTTTGTGTGAGAAAATGCATGATCTCAGACACGGCGGGCCAGAGGGCACACCGGTTCAACCTTTCCCAGGGCTGCTCGGCAGTGCTCACCGAAAGTCTTAACAACGTGTGTCTGGTGCGCTGGGAACATGCCCCTGAGGCAGTTACTCTAAGGAAGTGACTAGGATATAGGCAGAAACAGACGCAAGGATGCTCAAAGGGTGATGACTATAACCGGAACAATGGAACATTACTCGGCAATGAAAAAGAATGAAATTCTGCCGTTTGCGACAACATGGATGGAGCTGGAGGGTGAATAAGTCAGACAGAAGAAGATAAATGCAGCACGACTTACAGACAAACCAATCGCAGACTCACAGAAACAGAGAGCAAACTGGGGGCTGCCAGGGGGGAGAAGGATGGAGGGGTGGGTGAGGACGCTGAAGGGGGACACAGTCAACGACAGTGTGACAACTCTGCCGCGGTGACAGACGGTTCGTAGACCTGGTGTGGTGATCACATTGTAAGGTATACAAGTGTCTGATCACTATGTTCTGCACCTGAACACTAACATCATATTCTATGTCAACTATACTGTAGTAAATTGTTTTTGAGCGACCTGCATGTCCACATTTGGGGAAGCATCCGGAAGACATGGTGGCACTTGATGCTAGAAAACTATGCAACGGTTCTGAACGACATTGTAGGAAAAAATTACCATCACGGAAACAGTAATGATATTTTTTGAGTCAGGAAAAGCGGGCTGTAGACACCACAGAATTCCATTTTGTTATTAAATATCCACGGCAAAATGTCAGAAAGGATGTACTCCAAATTGTTAACTAGTGGTGAAATTTGGAAATGGTGGTTATGTCCTTTCTTTCCTAAACCCGTGGGTTCTGATTATTCTAGAATGTATACTTGCTTCTGCAATAATAAAAACAATCTAACACTAATGTAACATCCTCAAGAGGACTGCCTGCTGCGGTGACATTTACAACTTGTAAATATGTACATTTTTGTTTCTGGAACAACTGAGTTTCCTTTCCCAGGCTGCCATTCTCTGGGCTAATCAAATGTGGTGCCCTTCTTTCCATGAATCTAGGAACTTAAAATTTTTATTTTCTGCAGAAGCAGAAGTTAGTTACCCACTGAGTCATCACACCAGAGAGCCTTGGTGCCAGTAAACCCACGCAAATACACTGAGGTGGCTTTGGGTCCTTTTGTTTGATGCAATCTCATCAGATGGAAATGGCCGGCTGGAGTGTCATCAGATTTGGAGGGGACGTCGGGACAGTTCGACTTGGGGGTTGGGTGGCTTACAAGGTACCCCCTTGGTGGGGGTCTTGGGGGGCATTCCAGAGACCCAAGGTAATGTTCTCCAGAGGCTCGACAAAAGGCCCCAGGCGGTCAGATGCTGTGGCTGGAATCAGCATGCCATGGCTTCTAATGGAAGTCACACGGGTGATGCCCTTTCAGGGAGGCTGTCGAAGGGCATTTGAGCTGCTACTTCTGCGGGCAACTCACCACCAGTGCCCTCCTTGGGTGGGGGAGGCAGGGGTGGGTCTACTTAATGATGGTCGGTGAATCTGGGAAGCGGAATCATCTCTCTGGGCTGGTGAGACCCCTGCCCCTCTCCCTCCCACCTGCCCTTCTCCATCTTTGTAAGTGACTTTGCCCTTCACCCAGCTGCTCAAGCCAAAAATCGAGGTGTCATTCCTTAGTGCCCTTTCCCTCGCCCCACACCTCACATCTCTTACCAAGCTGTGTCTGATCTTACTTCCAAAGGACTATCTGTCCCCAGCTGTCATCTTTCTCTTCCTTCCTGGCCTAGTCTCGGCCTCATCATCTCTCACATGGACACATGCACCCACCTCCCCACTGATTTACATGGTCTGAACTTGTCCCCCATAACCCACTCTGCTAACCCCGGCCAGGAGCATCTTTCAGGAAGGTATAAATCAGCGCACGTCACTCTGGATGACACAGTTCATTGCTCCTCACTGCCCTTCACACACCACACAGGCTACTCTAGCCTAGAAGGCCCGGGCTGAGCCAACCCCAGGGCCACTGCCCCTGCTATTCCCTCTGCCTGTGACAGATCCTCCCCTTGATGGCTCCCTTCGCCCAAATATCACCTCCTCAGAGAGGCCTTCCCTGATCACACCGTCTAACTCTCAACCTTCTCATCACCATCTACCCCACTTCCATTTGTTTTTCACAGTACTGATATTAACCCAAATAACCTTGATTTCTTATTGTCTGTCTACCACTGTGCTGTAAGGCTCCAGAAGGGGTCGCTTCCCTGGCTTCTTCATGAGCACATCCCCACACCTGGACCTCTGTCTGCCACATAGTAGGTGCTGAATAAAGTAGTTCACTTGTTCATTCAACAAACACTTATTAGGCAGATTTTGCGTAACAGATTATGCACATTTAATACCATTTAA
>PVKM010011779.1:0-32682 GCA_004027735.1 Carollia perspicillata | reverse complement strand
AGCTTAGAGATATTGCCATTTGGCCCTGGAGTTAATCTGTTTGGTTATATATTTGGATTAACACTTTTCTTTTTTTATTTTTAAAGATTTTGTTTATTTACTTTTAGACAGAGGGGAAGGGAAGGAGAAAGAGAGGGAGAGAAACATCAGTGTAGTTGCCTCTCACATGCCCCCGACTGGGGACCCGGCAGCAACCCAGGCATGTGCCCTGACTGGGGATTGAAGCAGTGACCCTTTGGTTCGCAGACCAGTAGTCAATCCACTAAGCCACACTAACCAGGACGGATTAACACTTTTCTAAAGTGTTAAAATAATTTCTAAAAATGCCAAAAAATTCTATGAGAGTTAAAGAGCTGTTCATTCATACATTACTGGAGCTTAGTGCAATTAATGTTGAAATAACATTTATTGAGCACTTTTCCTGTGGTCATTGCTATGTTCTTTAAAAAAAATTGCTGTTTAATTACCCCAATGGCATATGTTCATTAAGCAAATTTATTGATTGCCTACTACATGTGAGGCGTTGGGCTAGGCTTTAGAAACATAATGGTAAGCAAAGCTGGCAGGACCCTGGCCATATGGAAATTGCAGTTTAATGATGCAAACCAATATTAATTCAATAAGTATACTATCATGTAATACAGATTTTATAAGCACTAAAGATAAAAGAGACAGGGAACCAAGAACTGTAGCAGGGAGACTTGAGTAAGAGAGAGGAGGAGTGCTTGAGGTGAAACCAGTTCTTATAGGAGTTAACAGGAGGAATAGGAGGTAAGTAGGTAGAGAGTTTGCCCACAGACAGTGGACATTAAGGCTCTGATGGGGGGAGGAGTATGACACTATCGGGGAACCACATGAACACCTGCCTGCAGGTGACAGGGAGGGAGGCTGGGACCAGACTGTGGAGGGCTTTGTAGACGAGGAGTTTAGATGTTATTGTAAATGCTGGGGGAGGGGGGATTTAAAAGGTTTTGCAGGTGAGTGAGAGTGATGGATTGACATTTCAGAGGGGTGCTCTGGTTGTGCTGTGGAGAACACCTTCGTACAGACCCTTGTGGCCACCCACATAAGGAATGGTAGTGGAGATGGGGGAAGTGGGAGATGTGAGATCTCTGTTGAAGTGGAAGTAGCAGAACGTGAGGGTGAGGGAGGTATCAGGAGTGGTCCCCAGGTTTGTGGCTTCTGTGACTGAACAGGTGCTTTTCCCATTTTCTAAGACAATGAGTACTGGAAGAAAGTCAGAGTTTGGGGGGGAAGGAGAAAGGAGAAATATCAAGGTTTTGGATATCTTGAATTTGAGTTACATTTTTTATATCTAAGTAGTAATGTTGAGTAAGCAGTTGAACAGCAGGTCCTGGAACTTAACTATTTATATTAGACATAAATTTGAGAAATGTGGGTATATAGATGGTAATCGAGGACATAGGTGAGAATAAGATTGCCTACAAAGAATGTATACAGTGAGACGAGAAGTGGGTTTAGATCTAAGCCTTAATAAACTCCTAACATTTAAAAGGTAGTGGGGGAGGATACAAGTGAAAAGTGATGCCCAGTGAGGTGAGAATAAAATCAGAGACCGCCAGGAGAGGGAGAGTGCCCGCACTGAGGAGGTGCCGGCACCGAGGAAGTACCAACGTTGTCAGGTATTGCCGAGAGAGTTAAACTGAGAACTGAAAAACCAAATGTCCATTGGAAAGCTTTTGGTGTCCTTTGTAAGTGTCATTTCTCTGCAGTGGTGCAAATTAAAATTAGGTTGATTTGGCTTTTAATGACTAGCTAGGATAAAGAAATGGGATCATTTTTTCTCTTCTCTCCTTTAAGATGAGAGACTTGACTTGCGATTCCTTAAAAGACAGGAGAGAGAATTCAAAACAGGTCTTCTCTGGGAGGAGCACTTGCTGGATAATCTTACAGTGGTTGTAGGGAGAGGGGGGAACTAGAGGACGTAGAGGAACTAGAGGAACTAGAGGACGTAGCTGGGGTGGGTGAACCGCATGTTGCCTTTTGATGGCTTCCATTTTCTCCGTGAAGCAGGGGGAAAGATCACCTCCCGAGAGTTGGAGGAAGGATGGGGAGATGTGGAAGGTTAGAGGAGAGGAAAATGTGAGAAATAGTCCTAGCAGAGAATAGAAGAATGTATTGAAAGCAGAAATGAAGTAGAACTGTCAGGTAGTCTTGAGGGCCTAGGTGAGATGTCTGTTGAGCAGGGAGAAAAGTGATAATAAGATCATCTAGGGTTTATATTTTGTCAGTTAAGTTAAAAATGTCAGAGGGCAAGGGAGCCTAGCGTATTTGCACAAGAGTTACTAAAATTATGAACTAGGGAATTTAAGGTAGATTAAGTGGGTAAATAGATAAGATGGAAACTAATAGGTAAGAAGATACAGTGTCAGTGGCTCAGTTGTCCCATAGGTTCAAAGATGGTTTTAGTGATAGGGAAGTATGGTCTGAGAATAAGATACTTGAATTAGTGATTATTGACTGTAACTGTCTGATAGAGCTATTATTTCAGTTTAACAGGTGGGAAAACTGTAATAGCATAATCAATAAAATATACTTAAAAAAAGAAAAACTGAGGCTTGGGTAAATTCATAATTTGCCTTTGATTGCCCAACTAGCAAGTAGTAAAGCTGTGATTAGAACCAAAGTTTATCTAATTAAAAATATTTAAGTGGCTATAGGAATGGAGTTGAAAGAAATTTGAGCTAAGTGTATGGAACCGTGAGGTTTTCCCATAGTTGATTATCTCTTGAGTTTTTTAATATCTGTAAATGGTAACTTTAGTTGTCCCAGGTAAAACCTCTTGGTTATTACTTACTCTTCTTTCCTGTCCTCTTAGGTCTAGTAGTCTGTCTGATACACATTTCTCTCCTTGTCCTTTCTCACTGCTGCCGCCTCACTTTAGTTCCTTCTCTTTTGTATCTGGGCAACTAAAATAAGATCACCTTTTCTCTCCACTTCTAATTTACTTACTTGTCTTCTAATCTAACAGTGTGGCTTTGTGATTTCAGGCTTTTGTAAGAAAGTGCCATTCACTGGGTAGCTTAAGCATGAACATGTATTTTTCATAGTTCTGGAATCTAAGAAGTCCAAGATCAAGACACCAGCAAATATGGTGTCTGGCGAGGGCCTGCTTCCTGGGTTAGGGACAGCCATCCTCTCATTGTTTCCTTACATGGTGGGGAGAGTCCTGTGCTCTCCATGCCCTTAGGAAGGGCATCAGTCTCATCATGGAAGCTCTATCCTCAGGACCACAGGACCACGTGCAAACCTAATTACTCCCCACCAATAACCCACCTCCAACTACTGTCAATCACATTGGGGATTAGACTTCAACATATGATTTTGGGGGAGACATACACATTCAGTCTATAGCACATTGCCTTTAATATCTTTTAAAATTACTGTTTAATTCATATTCCACTCAGAAACATTCATTGGCTCCCTTTTGCCTACAGAATAAAGTTGAAACTCAGCCTGATGTTCAGTGGCTCTGTAGTTTGTTCTTAGACCTCCTTTCCAATTCACCTTCCACAGGGTACCTTTTATGCTAAGCTTATTAGGCCTGTGCCATTTTATTTTCTTAGTCCCGTACCCTTCTCTCTGTCTAGAATTTCCCCATTTTTTTATTCTTCCCACCTAATTAAATTTTACTTTTTCTGGGAAATATTCACTGACCACCTCAACTCCTAGGGACCACTCACTTTCCCGTGAACTCTTGTACCACTTAACTGTCTCTACCCCTTTGACATAGAGGCATTTGTTATGTTATTAATGTTAAGGTATGTATGATTGCTGGGATAGAGCCCATTTTTAAACTAAAATGGGGACTTTGCTTTCTATATGCTGAGCTTGAGGTCAGGAGAATTTAGTTTCTTGACATAACTTACTTTTTATAAGGTAGGGGAAATTAGGATTTATCTTAATCATAATACCTCAAGCTCTGAAGTCAGAGTTTTTTCAGACTGTAAGAGGAAGTTTATTTAGAAAGTCACAGAAGTAGAAGAGGTGAGCAGTAGGAGAAACGGGCTCAGGAAACAAGTTGCAGAGGCAAAAAGAAAGGGGCCCTTGGGCTCAGGAGAGAGAGGGGCGGGGAAAGCGCAGCCGGGCGGAAGGCTGGGGAAGGTGCAGGTGTGCTGCACAGGGGGCGTCTGGACTAGAGCTTTGAAAGAGTTTACAGGGTGTTCACCAGATTCTAACATAAATATTTTTTGTGGCCAGAAACAATCTGTACATGTAAAATTACAAATGAGCAATGTACGTAAACCTTCAATGTGTATTTGCTCTTACTATTACATCCTATTTCCCTCGGGTTTCCTAAGTTGGAGAGGTCCCATAGAGTCTTAAATCAGAGCAAGGCCTGGTGTCAGTCATCCTATGGTTCCAGAGCAGATGGAAGGTGCTCCAAAATATCCACAGCCTCTTGTCTGAGGCCACACCTGTTCGTATATCCACTGTTTCCCATACTCTTACTCACTAGTGTCTCCTGTGGGAAGAATTTGGGCAATATTGACAGACTGAATTCAGTTTCGGTCCCTCTTCCACCATTTACTAGTCATTCTTCCTTAGGCAAGACACTTCAAAAGGGCAAATTGGTAAAATAAGGATATTTACCATACCAGGTTTTTCTGAACATTAATGGTAGCATTTGTGAATACATATAGCATAATGCCTGGCATTTAGCTACCCCCTCCCCGCCCCCACTGTCCTTCTTCACAAATTGTTCATGTTTCTTGATTGTTTTTCTAAAGAAATTGCTAGCCCAGTGTAATTAAATAAATTAATATTTTAAAACTGCTGAGAACTGGGCCTGCCCCATAAAAAACATTCTGAGTGTATGTTGAATAAGATAAATCATCAGTCATGTGGTTGTTGGTGTTCAGCTTTCATTCTCTGACAGGAAGAGAAGGGCTTAGATAGTAACATGTACATTTATTTTTTAATTTTTGTTTTTATTGTATTTTTTTCCATTACCATTTATTCCCTTATATCCTGTTCTACCTCCATCCATCTCCCAGTAATGTGTACATCTGGGATTTCTTCTCCTTTGGGTGTGTTTGTTTGTTTGTTTAGTCTTGGCTCCTTTCATTTTCCTGGGGAGCCAGATACCTGAGGTGTTGATGGTTTTTCCTTAATTTCCATCCCTGGGCTGTCTTACCTTAGTGAGACATAGATGAGCAAACAAGAACAGCTATTCTTAGCTGCTGGAGTTTTGCACTTGAAAGCAAAAGTTTAGAGGACTTCCAGTAAAGATGGTGGCCTAGGTAAACACAGCTCACCACCTTGCACAACCACGTCAAAATAACAACTAAAACATAGAACAGCCATCACTCAGAGCCATCGTAAATCAAGTTGAAGAGAAGTCTTACAACTATGAAATTAAAGAAACCACATCCATCCAGACTGGTAGGAGGTGGGGAGACGTGGAATGGACTCATCCCACATCCACATGTGGTGGATGAAAATCCAGGAGGGATATCTTGAGAGCGAGGAGTCCCTGCCCCACACCAGGCCCCCCAGAGTTCCAGGGCCAGGAAGGCAAGTCCCCATAACTTCTGGCTATAAAAAGCAGTGGGGAATGAGTTGGTAGAAGAAACTTCTGGAATACCAAGCAGTTCCTCTTAACCCACACACAGACTTCAACTCACTCCCTCTGAATTCCAGCACTCGGGTAGCAGCTTGAAAGGTACTGTGGCATATAGGGAGAAACTGAAGGGTCAAGGCATCAAGGCCAGAGCTGGGGAAAAAGGGGCGGGCAGAAGCCATTGTCCCTTTTCTGAGGTCTCCCACCACACAGAGCCAGCAGGATGGTGCCATATCTGAGACTCTATCAACCTGTCTAACGTTGTTTTCCCCGCTTTGGAGGTCCCCAGAGACTCTGCCCCACCCAACTTACAGTCCCACCCAAGCTGCTTTTCTATATGAATGCGTGGCCTCGGCTCATGCTTCACAACTTCCTAAATGCTATCAAACAAGCAACAGCCAGGCTCAGTGAGCCCTGAGCCCCTATACCTTTTGCTAAGTGGCTTCAGGCACAGTACTAGCAGCAGTCAGCTGAGATTCACATCTTGGCTTTGCCTGGGAATCTCCAAGCCCAGTATAAGTAGCAGCCATCTCAGATTGCTTTATAGCTCAGGCAGGGTGGCACCAGACAAAACATAGTTTGGGGCTGACCTCAGCCTGCACCACCTGGGAAACCCCAGAGCCTGCACACCCAGTGGACAGCTATGGACCACATTGGAGCACCAATACCCTGCCCCTGAATAGCTTATCCTCCACAGCGGGCGGAGGCTGGTAATCAGTGGTCATAGCCAGTCCTTGAAGCTGACTAGCCTGGGTAATTCCTCCCATTGATCAGCCAATAGCAATCAAGGCCCAACTGTAAGAGGAGGGTGTACTTAGCCCACCCAAAGGGTACACCTTGAGTACCCAGTTTGGGTAGGGGAGGCTGTGCCACTGGACCCTATAGGACACCTAGTACATTAGGCCACACTACTGAGACGAGGAGTCATAACAGCTCTACCTAATACCTAGAAACAAAACACAAGGAGGCTGCCAAAATGAGGAGACAAAGAAACATGGCTAATATGAAAGAATAGATCAAACTCCAGAAAAAGAACTAAACAAAATGGAAAGAAACTATTAGATGCAGAGTTCAAGACAACACAGGTCATAAGGAGGCTCAAGAAACTTAGTGAGGACCTCAACGGCATAAAAAGATCCAGACAGAAATCAAGGATGCACTAATTAAAATAAAAAGTAATTTATAGGAAAATAATGGTAGAGTGGATGAAGCCAAGAATCAAATCAATAATTTGGAATGTAAGGAAGCAAAAAACAATCACACAGAACAAGAAGAAAAAATAATCCAAAGAAATGAGGCTAATGTAAGGTGCTCTGAGACAACTTCAAGAGGTCCAACACTGGTGCCAGAAAGAGAAGAGAAAGAGCAAGAAATTGAAAATCTATTTGAAAAAGTAATGAAAGAAAAACTTAACTGATTTGGTGAAGGAAATAGACATGCAAGTCCAGGAGGCCCAGAGAGTCCCGAACAGGGTGGATGCAGAGAAGCCCACTCCAAGACACCTCATAATTAACATGTCAAAGGTTAAAGATAAAGAGAATCTTAAAACCAGTAGGAGAAGAGCAGTTAGTTACCTACAGGGGAATTACCATAAGACTGTCATCTGATTTCTCAAGCTTTGCAGGCTAGAAGGGATTGGCAAGAAATATTCAAAGTCATGAAAAGTGGGACCTACAGCCAAGAATGCTCTACCCAGCAAAGCTGTCATTAGGATGGAAGGGCAGATAAAGAACTTCCCAGACAAGAAGAAACTAAAGGAGTGCATCATCACCAAATCATTATTATATGAAATATAAAGGGACTTATTTAAGAAAAAGAAGAATATCAAAACTACAAACAATACAATGGCAATAAATACATATCTATTAACAATTGACTGTAAAAAATATACTAAGCAAACAAGAAGAACAGAGATAGAACCATGGATGCAGAGAGCAGTTTGATATTTGCCAGGTTGAGGGGGAGGGGTACAGTAGAATGCATGAAGATGCAAGGGAATTAAGTACAAATAGGTAGTTACAGAATAGCCATGGGGACATAAAGTACAGTATCGGAAATGGAGTAGCCAAAGAACCTGCACATGACCCATGGACATGAACAATGGTGTGGGAATTTCCTCAGGGAATGTGGGGTGCTGGGTAGAGGGGACAAAGGGAGAAATTTGAGATAACTGTAATAGCATAATCAACAAAATATAATAAAAAAATAAGGCAAAAGTTGGCATGCATTTTGTTTTTGACTTTTACTTACAGTGAGTAGCATTAATAAGATAAGTCCCCACCATATTTGCTTTTGATCGCAGTTCTTGGTTGATCGCAGTTCCTTGGATCACGGCCCGCACACGATAAATGAGAGAATAGGCTGTAGAGTCCCACAGGCTGCGTTGGAGTCCCGCCTTTACTCTGCATCAGTGTGCACTCGGGCAAGTTATTTACGTCTGTGGGCCACCTTTTCCTCTTGTGAAATGAGGACAATTCATCGTCAGATTATTAGCAGGATTATGTGAGATAGCACCTGCTGCAGCAGTGCCTGGCTCATAACAAGTGTAAAAATGTAAAATATCGAATAACCTGTAACCCCTCTCCACCACTGTCCCCCACCCACAGCAAGCCAGGCAAGCTACGTTCGGACTATCAGACGCACCCCCATTTCCTCCCAAATTTGGAAAATGCATCTTAATAGTCCAAAAAATGCGGTAACATTCTACAAATTCCTAGGCACGCCCCAAAAATTTAATATAATGTAATGTTGTGAGGATGAAAAAAAAATAAAGCTGCAAGATGAAAGGTAACATGCATAAAAGCTAAATATAAAGTGTAGCCCTAGACCGGTAAAAAATCTGCAATAGAGGACATTGTTGGTATTACTGGTCCAGTTGGTACAATTTGCAAAAATGTATAGATGGTAGTTTTCCAGTAATGTTACCAATTTCTTGATTTTAATTATGTCAGGTTTTTGTAAGAGGATATCCTTGTTGCTGAAAAAACATACAAGTATTTAGAGTAAAGGGGCATGAGCCTGCAATTACTCAAGTGTACAGATCAGGAAAAAAGTGTGTGTGTGTGTGTGTAGAGACAGAGAATAATAAAACACATGTGGCAAATGTTAAAAAATGTTAAGGAATATAAGCTGTTGTATGACATAATGTGGATTAGCCACATGTACACGTGTGTGTTTTCCTTTTTGTGTATTGCTCTTTTCATATCATTTCCCTGTGTTGCTCTGTCTAATCTTTCTCTCATGCCCATTTTTCTTTCAGTGAGGTCTGCCAGTCCCTAGTGAAACACAGCTCTGGAATTAAAGGAAAACTACCACTACAAAAAGTGCATCTGGTTTCAAGAAGTATTTATCATTCACATCATCATCCTACCTTAAAGCTTCAGAGACCCCAACTCAGGACATCTTTTCAGCAGTTTTCTTCTCTAACTAACCATCCTTTACATAAATTGAAACTTTCTCCAATAAAATATGGCTACCAGCCCCGCAGGAATTTTTGGCCAGCAAGATTAGCTGCAAGGCTCTTAAAACTTCGATATCTCATACTGGGATCTGCCGTTGGGGGTGGCTATACAGCCAAAAAGGTGAGTTTAACTTTCCTACTGCTTGTCCAATTTATTCAGCATGCTTATTTTAAGGTTTTATAGCATTAAGTAATTTTTCTTTAGTGCAATAAAATATAATTGGATGTTTAAATATTTATTATGTCTGCTATATGCTAGATTATTTTAATGGTGTGAATAGTGATAGGAAAATGCCTTCTTAATCTTAGTTATAATTATCAGAGATAAAGTGACCTAGTGGAGGGAACTCTGTGCTGGGAGTGAGAACACTTTGGTTTGATTTTCAGTGTTGCCATTTAGTTGCACAAATAGGATACTTAAGTGGTAGATTCATGCAACCACTTCTTGGCGGGGACTAGAGGCAAAGTGCCCTGACCCCTGGCCTGTTTCCCTTCTATTCCACAGTGTTGTTCAAAGCTATATCGTGAAACCTGTTTGAAATGGGAATATATTTTGAATTTTTACATTTTTCATATTCAGCAAAGGAGCATTTACATTTTTATATGCTTGCTTGTTATTTTGTTTTTAGAAAAGTTGAGGCCACTTTGTTTCTAAAACTTTTGAGCATAATGTATCATTCTTAGTAGATTAACCTTTTCTAATTAAATAAATAAAAGTATTTTTTCTTATATTTTTATGTGGCATTCAGAGCATTTAATTGGCATTCTTTCTTTTAGACTTTTGATCAGTGGAAAGATATGATACCAGACCTTAGTGACTATAAATGGATTGTGCCTGACATCGTTTGGGAGATTGATGAGTATATCGATTTAGGTTTGTATTATCAACATTTAAATACTTTTTTTTGGTCATATCTATAGGAAAGAGAACTAGTTGTGTTGAGATAGTTTCCTAACTAATAAGTTGAATGTTTAGTGGTTTCATTTTAATGATAAAAATAATAGAATATCAAAGAAAATTTTAAGAGAAAAAAAGTATTCACTAATCCATCACTTTAACAAAGCTGCCACTGTTTTTATGGAACAGTTTCTTTTAAGTGTACCTGTTCTGTGTATGTGGTTAATATTTCAGTTTGCTACGTAACACATTTTGTTAGCATATTCCATACTGCCAAGCAACCTTCTCAAACATCATTTTCAGTGTTGTATGTTACCCAGAACTGATGTATTACAGCCTTCTTAACTAGCTTTTTCTGAATGGGTACGTTGGTTACCTGTATTTTGGAAACAACGTTCATTAAAAGTCTGCTCTTGTCCAGAGTAATCTCTCCCTATTTTCATCCACTGTCCCCCTTTTCTAATAGGTGAGACAAAGTATTTTGGTAGCTGTGATTGTTGGTAAGCCATGGTGTTCTTTTAAAAAAATTTGGATGAAATTTTTTCCTCGGTCTTTTTAAACTATCTAATTTCTTAGTTTATGTGTATTTGAGGGTGGAATTAATGTCTACATACACTTATTTAGAGCACTTTCTTAAAGGTAAAACTCTACTGTGTTGACAAAGGTATTTGCAGGAAAAGTACTCTTTCAAATTATTTTTCTAATATTCCAGTACCAGGTGTAGTGGCTAAGAGCCTGCATTCTGAACCTAGACGTCCTGGCCTTGACCCCTGACTCCCCCACTCTTTCCCTGTGTGCTTGGTCAGCTGCAGACCCTCTGAGCCCCTGTCCTCATGTGTACGGCGGGGTTGATGGAGGCCATTTTGTAGAGTTGCTCTGAAGATCGTGAATGCATTTAGAGCACGTAGAATAATTGCTGGCATATATTCTTATTTTGAGAATATTTATACATTTTGGTCTTCTCCAGAGAAAATGAGAAAAGTTCTTCCTAATGCAGAAGACTCTGTAAAGTTGTACTAGACTTGGACAAAATTGTTCAGTGTTTTTAACAAAAATAAATGTGTTGACCATTTTATAAACAAAGCTAGCTAAAGTAAAATAAAAGCTTGCCTTGGGCTCTTAATTATTTCCAATTGGTATCAGGGGCTATGAAAAGAGGGAGAAAGTTCTTTTGAAATTCTATTCTTGAACTTGAACCGGGATGTGATCACATTTGGGGGTAGGCCAAATACTATAAGAGGTGTTTTTCTTTTTTTTTTTCTTTGATTCGTTGCCTCTTTGGTATGACTTTCTCCCAAAAAGTACTTGTGATTCCAGTCCAGTGTTAACATTAATATAGTGCTTCTCTCAAGGCATTTAACTTATAAATCCAAAGTCTTCATCTAAGCCATGTATTTGGTGAGCCTTTTTAAAAATTTCATGGCTTGTAGAATATCATCAGAATAACACATTGTTTCAGATATGTCTAGTATTCATAGAATAACAGGGAGAAGATGGGAAAAGATTTTAATTTAAATGTATATGATATTTACATTTTATTAATGTTTTAGTAGTCAAAGTATTACTTTGAAACTATAAATTGAGTTGGCTTTTTTTTTTATCTTCAGAGAAAATTAGAAAATCCCTTCCTAATTCAGAAGACCTTGCAAAGTTGGCTCCTGACTTTGACAAGATTCTTGAAAGTCTCAGCTTATTGAAGGACTTTTTCACCACAGGTAAGGAAGGTCCTGTGTTTGATCTCATTTAAAATGTCCACAGAGGAAAAATTATTAAATGTATTCATTTGTTTATTCCCATCCTTTAAATTAAAACATTTAGTACAGATGAGACATAGGTTTTGAAAATATATATATATAAACACAAAGTTTTATTGTGCAGTGATTTTAGTTTTTGTTTAATCCAACAGAATGAAAGTTTGCAACAACTTAAACAAGCTAGGCTTTAGTCAGTGAGAGAAAAATATCACTTTCTTGACAAGTAGATGAGACTTCCTATGTGTTTGCTTTTCATATTGATCAGAGCCAATTAGGTGATTTTAAAACATTTAATTATGATGGACCATAATGAGTAGAAGTTAACTAAGGTTAATCTTGGTGTATTTGCCCAATTATTGCCCTATCTTGATATACATCAGAGATCTCAGACATCTTTGTATGCTCATTCCTGTTAAAGTTTTACATTTCTATTTTCCCCTCTGCTGATTTTTCACAGGTCACAAATTGGTTAGTGAAGTCATAGGAGCTTCTCACCTGCTTCTCTTGTTAGGTGTGTAAACAGACATTTTTGCTGACCTTAACATACCTTTTAAATGCTTCTAATAAACTACTTGCAAATAAAATTACAGACCAAATTTATAATGCTGCTTATGTTGAACTTCAAAACCCCAGAACTATATTGGGCAAATTCATTCTCCTTTAGGGGCAAATAATAAAATAATTACTTCGTAGTAAAACTAAAATTTCTAAATATATACCTGTATTTTAAGATTAAAACTATTAAAAAGAATTCGCTTCACCAGAATATTTCTTGAAATTAATCTGGTTAGTTTTGATAATTGAAATGAAAAGTAATTTTAGTTTGTCTCATCTGTCCTGTCATAGGTGACATTTTAAATTTATTTTTTACTCTATGTATTCTTTACATAATGGCAGTGGTATAAACCAAACTGTAAGTACATTCATATAAAATACTTCTTATCAGAGATTGTCTTATTTTTTCTTATAATTTTCAGCAATAGTTTAAAAAACATGTTAAACATGTGCTACAGTAAAAACATTTGCATAGGTTACCAGTGTGTTCCTTAAAATGAGATTGGTTTTCAGAAGCAGTAGGACTCACTCTGAAAATCCATTCACCTTTTAATTGACTAAATGTAATTTGGAATGTAGATTATTGACACCACTGGAAAATTTAAAGGACTGCATATTTATCTTTGAAGGTTCATCTGGAGAAACTGCATTTAGAGCAACAGATCATGGATCTGAAAGTGACAAGCATTATAGAAAGGCAAGTATAAACAAGAATTCTTCATGTAGGTAGTCTTGTAAGATTTTAAAAAGTTTTTAACCTACCTGCAAGATTCGAAAGTGGTAACATCTGAGGAGCAAATATAAAACACCTAAGTAGAGTATTGTTACTAACCTTGGTACAGAGTGCAAGGTATATATAGCAGTTTTAGAAGTATAATTGGAGAAGCCTGTTTCTCTCAAATATGTTCTGTGAAATATTAATTTCAAGGGTTTGTCTGTAACAAAAGGTTTTGTCATTAAATACGTGTGGGAGAAGCCGGTAAGAGTAAAACAAGCAGTCTTCCTTTCTTCTCCTTAGTTTCTCAGATCTTAATGTACTCATGAAGCTCCAGGAGGAGCCAGTATACAGGGTTTTCCAGATTGATTTAGCACTGGAACCTTTTTCATGAAATATCTTCCAGGGACACGTGTTTTATGGCACACACTTATGGGAAATATTAAAGGAATAGGAAATGGGTTATTAGAGAATAAGTTAATTCTGTTACATTGATAGTCAACAAAATTATGTATGGAGTTAGTTAGGGTTTTTAAGACATGCAATAACAAAATCTGTATGCAAGTTTTAAGAGAATTGCTTATGTAGAATAACTTATACATTGCTCTATATTTATATTTTAACCTTACATTTTCTTAGTCTTTTTTTTATCTTTTGGAATTTGTAAGATAACTGATTCCTTGAATATTAAAAATAAGATAGGTAGATATCTGGAAAAATACCCTATGAACATTTTTAAAGGTGTATTTATTTTTAGAGGGAGGGGAAAAGAGAGAGAGAAACATCAATGTGTTGTTGCCTCTCACATGCCTCCATCTGGAGACCTGGCTCGCAACCCAGGCATGAGCCCTGACTGGGAATTGAACCATCAACCCTTTGGTTCACAGACTAGCATTCAGTCCACTGAAGCACACCAGCCAGGGCTCTGTGAACATTTTTAAATTAAATATGGATTGTGTAGATTTTATACTGAAGGCTATTATGGTTTTAATAAAGTAATTGAAAAGAAATTTTTTTTAAGAAGCAGGAACAAAATAATTTCTTTGTGTAGGTTTCTATCTCTCTATCTGTCCTTTAACTTTGAACTGTTTATATACTATTCAAAGTTTTCATTATATTTCAGAAGATTTTTTTCTCTTCCCTTTTAACTTTATCTTTTGGAAAAAATACATTTCAAAATGTGTGTGTGTGCACACATTTATGTGCATTTGCTTTTTAGCTTGATCTTTTTTGATACCTTTTCCATTGGTTGTATTGTAATCAAAGGATACCCTTGATTCATGCTACTGGGGAGAAAAAAAAATTGAATGGAAATTAGCTGATTATGTGCAGCTTATTTTGAGCCAAGTCCTGGGCCCTTAATGCAGGTAGATTTACTGTGCTGAGAGGAGCTAATCTAATTGAACAGAAGGAACCTCTGTTACAGACATCGTAGTGTATTTTCAGGTGACAAGATCTTGTTGCCTAGATCAGTTAGAGGAAGTCTGCATCTTTGCTTTTCTCTGATATGGCCTAGGATCGCATTGGTGAAGGAGGAATCTGTTTTAGCGCCTGACCCAGATAATTCCCTTAAAGTCCTACTAAGATGATAAATGAATGATCAATAGAAGATCAGGAGCTCTACATGGTAGAGGAAGCTAGAGAAGGGATCTTAGGGAACTCAATTATATTGGGCTGGCCAGAAAGTCCGTTTAGTTTTTTCCATAAAATAAATAGTGTTTATTTTGAATACTTATTTTGAAAATGAAAAGACGCATTTTTTCATTTTCACCAATATCTCTATTGATTTGGATATTTTGAGTATGTTGGCTATCTCCCACTATTGGCTTCCAGTGGGTAGAGGCCAGGGTGCTGCTGAACATCTTCCAGTGCATGAGACAGCCCCACAGCAGAGACTTACTTGGCCAAAATGTCAATAGTACCAAGAAACTTCACAAACCACTTTTGACATGTTTGATCAGTCACAGCTCCTTCTCCATACACTGCACAAATCATTTTTTGTTTTTCAGTTGCATCTTTTCTTGAAATAATAAAGTATAGTATGTTGGAAATGTTGCTTGTTTTCCTCCATCTTCAGTATCAAAATGGCTGTACAAAAATTCACTAATTTTGATAAGTTTTTTTAAAATACACACTGACACGATAGCTGTCACAATACAACGTAATAAAATTGTTTCAAATGAAGGTAAAGACAACTAAGCACTACTACAGACATTGTACAGAAAAGCCAAAAAAAAAACTTTTTGGCCAACCCAATATTTACGGATTTGGTTTTATACAATATTAAGCAAATTTGTTGCTTTATTTTGCAATTTAGTCCTTTGTTTGAAGATAAATGCCCTTTTAGACTATTTTCTTTTAATTTTCTCTTAGTTTATAGTAATTATCTTGCCCATTAAAAAAACTGACATTATTATTTTTAACTGTAGTAAATCTAGAATTGGAATTAAGCTACTTTCTTTACAGGCTAAGTCAAATTGTAGCAAATTCTGGTATAAAAAATTACTATACAGAAAAAGCATTTTCAGCCTCTATTAGTGGATTTAATTTTATTAATGTGCAGCCTGATGGTTTCGAGGCTTGACTGTTACCTGTGATACTTGAGAATAATGAACCATTCAGACAAGATGTAGAAAAACTGATTCTAAGAGACCTTTCTACAATTTGATGGTTTAGGGTAATGAAGGAGAGACCTTAGCTCAGCCCTAGCCTTTCTGAAAGTACTCTAAAACATCAAGTTTGAAAATGTGGGCAAATGATCAGAGGTGGTAGGTCAGCATCCAGAGCTTAGCTGACACCTTTTTGATTGGTTCCGTCTGGTGTCTGAAAGCTCCAGATTTAAAATGGTATTCAGGGTTTGAAGCAGTCATGCCTTAGCTTAATGGTTGTCTGGTTTGTGCCTAAGTTTCTGGCTAGACTTCTATTAGAAATGTAAAAGTAAATGTGAACCAAATTTTAAAAAATAACAGTAACAAATTGAAAACATTTCTGCAACTAGAACTAAAAAAAAAGATTTGTGTTTTCTAATAGGAGAACACATCTGGAGAAGTGCTGGCAAAGAGAGGAACAGTTAGGACCTTTCAAAGCCAACTGACGTGAAAGTGGTGGGGAGTTGAGGGAACACAGATGTCAGACTGTTTGACTTGAGTCAGACAGAATGAACAGCATGATGAAGTGATTACCTGTGGTTTCCGTCTGGGGTCACTAGACCTTTAGGTGTTCTGGAAGGGTGTAATGGAGGTCTTCAAGAAGTCTACAGAAAGCATACCTTTGCACGTAACAATGTATGGGCTGACTAGATTCAAGTTCTTTGATTTTGCCTGGATTTATACCCATTCAGTTTACGGACAATAGTTACTTATATGTTGTTGAAAAGTTCTGATATGTATCTTTGATAAATAAAAAATGGAAAAACACTGAAACCACTTTCTAATAAATGCTTTTTGTTAATCAAAAAATTTAAAACTTGTATCCTCTTTAAAATATTAGAAAGAGCCCATGGTGTGAACTGAATAATATTTTTGAGACTTGGAGACCTTTAGAACTACCTGAAAGCAAATTAGAAAATGGAATGGTGAGCCTATTTTAGTAAATTAATTTATCAGTAGAATTCTGTATATTGGTCATAATACATTAGAGGTGACAAGACTACTTTGTGTATCTCCTTTAGATTCAGTAAGATTGTTAAATTAATTTGTGAAATGAGACATTTTATTATCTGTGCTTTTGTTCTGTGTTTCTGATTGGTAATAACCGTATCTCAGAAATAAGGATGCAGTCATTCTGAAGGTTACAAGCACAATTACAACTTAGAGAAAATATTTGGAGGGCCTTTTAAAAATCTGAATCACGAGAAGGGATATTACGGTTTTAAATACCATCGTTAAACAGTAATATGTTACTGTTCTTCCTTTCCACGTTACTTTATTTCTTATTTGTGTGGCGTATGTTGTACCGTCCAGCTGAAACAGCTCTTTACTTTTCCTCTGCCCAATTTCCCCTCATCCTGAAAGCCCAGCTCATCTGCCTCGTTCATTAAGGCCTCTGTAATGACTTTAGTTCAGTTAATTATGCTCTTAACATTTAAAACACTTGCCAAATGTAACACCATTTTGGTTTGCATTCTTGCTGTTGATGGAATGTTTCTACCACAGAATCTCTGTTCTCAGAGCACCTAGGATAGTGCTGAGCCCTTAGCAAAGCTACTTGGTTGATTTAACTCAGTAGAAGGGACGAATTTAAAGTAATAAATTTGATCAATGCCAACAAGAATGGGCCCAAAGATTTCATGCAGTGTCTCTTCGGTCTGATTACCTCTGAATTTCTCTTCACCTTCAACATTTGGTAACTATTGAGAAGGATAAGAATATGAAGGTAGTGCATATACAACTGAATTTGTAACAAAGCAGTATTGCTTAAATAGTATTTACATTTCTGGGATTCCTTATGTAACAAAAGCGATAACTAGCAAAATGCAATTCTCACAACCAGCACCATCAAGTAACTACCAACTTAGGAAACTTGAGTTGCCTGAGCATCTGACAAGGAGCCAGAAACCCAAATCACTTGTTTGCTTGAGGAGTAGGTGGGAAGCAGCGAGATCAGAGGAAGAAAAGCAGGGATGATCTCATGAGGACAAGTGGGGTGGCAAATCAGGCAGCCCTTTTTACAGTATTCCTTAGTAGTAAGCACACTGCATTTTTATGCCATTTAAAAATCATTAAATATATACTGCATACATACACATTGTAGGAAATTTAGAACAACGGGGATTTTGTAGAAATTGTAATATTCTTAATATTTTTGCTAATAGACTGATTTGTTTATCTCTTAAAATTATTGTAGCCCTGACTGGAGTAGCTCAGTGGATTGAGTGTGGATCTGCTAACCAAAGCATTGCCAGTTTTTTTTATTCCCAGTCAGGGCACATGCCTGGGTTGCAGGCCAGGTCCCCAGTAGGGGGCACGTGAGAGGCAACCACACATTGATGTTTCTCTCCCTTACCCTCGCTCTAAAAATAAGTGAAATCTTTAAAAAAATTAAAAAATTATTGTAGAAATTTTCCAAATAGTAAAATTGGATATAATATTTCTGAATTGGAGCAAGTTAAATAGTACAAGTTGAAAGACACATTTCCTTCTGATAACCAATAATGAACATTTTCAGTTCCCTATAAATATCATGAGCAGTTATGTATTACTGAGAGATTTAAAAAATAGGAAAATAGTTCTTTTTAGGTTGTTAAATAGCAGAGTTATTCAGGCTGAAAAGTAGTTTGATGACTAGAAATACTTTGTAAATGTAAGGGGAAAGATGTCTTTACTTTCATACAGTTCTTTTCCGGCCCCAAGTTACTTATAAAATTAATATAACAAGGGTTGACAAACTTTCCCTTACGGGGCCAGAGAGCAGACTCTAAGATCTCTGTGGGCTACTTAGGCAGCCCGCCATAATTTGCCTGCTCCTCTAAAGGGTAATTTAAATATGCCTTCCCAAGCATTGTAGTATTACCATTTTCTTCTTTAAAATGTAGATTGAATCTGAAGGGTCAAAGGTACATTAAAAATAGTGAGATCAAAGTGGTAACAGGATGGTATCATGTGCAGACTTCGTAGTCACTGCCTGTGTTCAGATCCTGCCTTTTCTGCTTTCTGAGCTGTGTGACCTTGGACAAGTTCCCTAGCTTCTCTGAGTTACTGTTCACTCTTCGTTAGAAGGGGAAACCCTATCTGGTAGGGTTGTTGTGAGGATTATGGGAAGCCTTTTAGCACCAGGTCGGGCACATAATAAAACTAAATAAATATTGGCTTTTAGGGTGATGATGGTGATGATCACTGTGGTCACTGTTGCCTTACACCTTCAGTGCATGAGTTAGTGTCATATTTGTTTCCTCCTCTTAATCTCAGCGGAGTCTGCTCTCAGGATTGGGGAAAATGGGAAAACAGATTGTGGGGTTGAAGTGTAGCTTATCTATCTGCAGAATAGGCATTTTTTAGGAAACCGACTTGGTTTTATGCTGGAAATTTTGCGTGCAGTATTAGGTAAAAGCAGGTTGTAGTTTGATTCGCTCAAACAACAGACGTGTCAGGCCTGGCTCCAGGTGCTGGCTCTAACACGTGCAATGTGTCAGGCATTACACTACATGCTAGGTCTAAAAACAAACAGGATGAGGGTTCTGCTTTGCTATAAATTTTTAAAATGTGTGAAAATTTTGGTATTTTAAATATATTCACATGACTTAAAATTTCCAAATTATATAAATTTTTTTCTATCAAACAAATTTCTGGGTTTTGCTGCATTTTCAGTTGATACTTTGGTTTCTGGAATTATCACTGATTTTCTTGATATGGCATAATTTTTAAATTTATTTTTAGAGAGGGGGAAGGGAGGTAGAAAGGGAAAGAAACATCAGTTGGTTGCCTCTTGTACACACTCCAGCTGGACCCACAACCGGGCATGTGCCCTGTCCTCGAATTTAATGGGCGATGCCCGGCCAACTTAGCCACACCAATCAGGGTCGACATTGTAATTTTTTAAAAAACTGAGGACATCGTATATGAAATATGAGACTGAGAGCTGCAGTGTCAAGTTGACAGTAGCTAGAGGGTTAGAGAGTATATCATCTGTAGCTATTTACAGTAATTGTTATTTATAACAATTATATTTGATGTATATATATATTTTTTAAATATGTGCCATTTCTTGGGAGAAAAATGTCTGAGTTTGGGAAAATATTTATTGGAAAAAATGTGTTTTGTCCATTTGAGGAGTGTGTCTTGCACAGTGGGTGCACATATTTCTTCCCCTTCCTTATTCCACATGCGCTTAACTTAGAAGATGCACAGCCTACTGCTCCTTCGTATTTAGGGTGAAATTTAGTGCCGAAAATTGGATAAGTCATGTAGCATTGTGTAAATAGCTTTTTCTATTTTCCTGTGTCTAATTCTTGTTTTCTTCCTACTTTTTTCAGGAGGTAACAGTAAATTTCAGCTATATTCACATAACAGTGCTTCCTTCAGTAACAGACTGGGAAGGAAAGTGAAGTATCACTAGAAAAGGGGTGTTTTCTTGTAATCTAATAGATATTAGAGTATTTACCGTACAATGGGTGTATTTATATGTATATGTAAAACCAATTTGTGTATTGCTAATTTATAAGCAATAAATTAGGGAGGGGTTTTTAAGCTATAAATAAAAAAGAACCCTATACTGATAGACCAGCACAGTTAAGAAACATGGACTGTTTTATCACTGCTCTGGCATTGTATAAATTAGAATATGGTTGGTATATTAGTGGACTTCTGTGTAAGCCAACATGGGAATTCTTTCTTTCTTTTTTTTTTTTTTTTTTAGGATTTTATTTATTTCACTTTAGAGGGGAAGGGAAGGAGAGAGGGAGAGAAATACCAATGTATGGTTGCCTCTCGTGCATCCCCTGCTGGGACCTGGCCCACAACCCAGGCATGTGCCCTGACTGGGAATCGAACCGCGATCCTTTGGTGTGCAGGCCCGCGCTCAATCCACTGAGCTACGCCAGCCAGGGCGGAATTCTTTCTTTAAAAGGGAATCGTTTTGAGAATCTAAACACTTGGATGATTAGAAGTAGCCATGATAAGTGACTTAACAAATAAAAATAAGTTGGGCCTTTCTGCTTGATGAACATCAATGATACAAAAAATGAAAAACCTGACACAAAAAATCATGGGAATGATGAGGGCAGTGAGTTGCCATTGTCTTTCTTTGATAAACTTTTCTTTGATAAACTTTAAGTATTTACTTAAAAGATACATCTTTATAGATAAGATCTTTATAAATAGATTCTACATTGTTCAGTTTGAAAACAGATGTTGGAATTTCAGTCGTGTTACTTGCCACTTTGATGTTCTCTTACTCGTCATGCAGAAATACCAACTAGTTTCACCCTTCGGTTTATAGTAAGTCAGCTGGTGGTGTTATTATGGGCAGTCATTGTAGCTTCAGGCATGAAAACTAAGAATCAGACAAAATAAAAATCCCCCAAATTATATGCTAACACTTTCCCTTAGTTTAAAATGCTTTTTGGTTTGTATTTACTTCTTTTCTGAAAAACTCTTTTATTTCTGTAAGTCTTTGGGTTATATGAACTAAACTGAGTTATAAAGCCCCTGGATAAAACTAATAATTAAAATTTGAATGTATTTTATCTTAAGAGACTTTCTAATTGCATTGTACAAAATAAAATATTTTTGATAGTTGTTATAAAAACTCTGAAGCTATCTGAAACCCCTAATTTAAATTATTGAATTATTTTCATTAATATTACTTTAACTTTTTATTTTTATAATCTGGTAAATATCAAGTCCATTGTCCTCCCAGAACACTATTCTTGTGCAAATTAGTGACCTAATTCATTAGAACTTAATCTTATTAGGGTTTCTAATTGAGAAAATATTAGGCTTGTGGCATTGTCAATTCTTAGTTGTCTTTTCTCCCACATTTGTCAACATCACTTGTCTAATAGCACAGTAAATAAAAACACTGTACAGAAAATGACATGTACTTTAGTGTTATGGCACATGTGAATACATTGTGATAAAAACTGCGCCAGGTTAATATTTCATAATTATTAAATGGAATAAATTTTAAACATTGAAATGGTGATTATTTTGTACATAGACCCAAATTGGTATAATTTTTAATTTTTAATTTTTATAGTAATTATTAATTGTGTGGTGTTATGGTGCTTTTGCTTTAGTAATTAATATATTTTATGTTGTCAGAGGCTATTTTTATTCAATGTCAAACAGCTCATAAAAAGTGAAAATTTAGTCAAACTACTTATTTGGTACTGTGTAAAGTCAAAACTGCCTAAAACATCATTTTTTAATTTGCAAAAAGAAAAAAAGCTCTAAATTTTAGTCAAATAAGCTTGTGTGTATAGGCATATAGAATATATGGATTAATGCAAAACCTTCATTAACTTGATGCTCAGAAACTCAAATTAATAGTTTTGAAGGACTATACCTTTTAATTGAAGACATCAGATATCAAGAAAAAAATTTTACTGAAAAATAATAATTCAATAAGTAAGTAAACCACTATGTATTCTCCATTCACTCCTATGAGAACTGTGGTTGAGAATTAAAAGATTTAGGCCTATAAGGTCAACACTGTTGGAGAACTGCTTTTTTTTTTCCCCTATGTGTATCAAGTCTGGGTCATATACTAGCTTATATTGGCCCTTCAGAAATAAGGGTTGACATACTTGTTTCCTGTTACTAGGAAATTTACTTAATTATAGCACTATCTTCCTAAAGATTCCAGTTAGCCTAGATTTTATTGTGGGTTGATAATATATATCTGGTTCATTTTACTCAGCAAACAGTCACTTATTACATTTTCCTTTTCACTTTTTAAACTATGCTGTTTTATATTTCTGAGACATCTAATTTTACTGAGGGGGAAAAATGGAAATGTGGTTACAGAGTCCAATTATATAGTGGCTCTGAAGGTACATAAATATTTCCATTTTTTGTTGTATGCTGTCCATTCCTCCCTAACTTACACCTGTTCCTTTCTTGTGCTCTTTGGTTTAACATTGTTCTCCTCCCCAATTTTCCTCTTCTCCTCATTGTAAACTCATGGCAGGGTCTGCTTGGTGAGCTCATTCTCTTACAACAGCAAATTCAAGAACACGAAGAAGAAGCACGCAGAGCTGCTGGCCAGTATAGCACGAGCTATGCCCAACAGAAGCGCAAGGTGATGGATGGTTTGAGGGGGCTACTCATGTGTTCACATTAATCAGCCATTTCTACCAAGATCGTGTCGCCTTAACCCATTCAGACTCCAATTGCGAGAAGTTATTTTTAACAAAGTAAAAATATGAAAGAAACGTAATACAAATAGGTAACTTCCCTGGAGTGGGTACACATACCCAAAATGTATATTCTCCAAGAATTAGATTAACTGTGAGGGTCCATGCCTCTATATTTAGGGAAGAATTATGAATTGCGATTTACTTGGTCCAGTTATTTAATCATCCTAAGTTCATAAGCCACCTTGTCTGTTCTCTTGTTTTCTAAGTTTTTATTTCTAAAATGAAAAGGATTACTATGGTGACCATGTTAAATTTAAAGAATGAAATGTATTCATTGTACTGAAAATGGATCAACAGAGAACAATTTTTTTATAGAAGAATACTATTTTGATTTGACTGTTGGGCATATTCTTATACAGACTGATAAACTCATTGCATTAGGTTTGTCCACATTCATCAATAAAGTCAGCACAAATTTTACCTTGGGTCACTGAAAAAACATTAGAAATCTGATATAATTCTGGTCGCTAAAGAACAGGTTCTAATAAAAGTCAGCATAATCTATACAAATACTTTATTTTAAGTACAATGAAGAAATCCTTAAAAATATGCTTTTGGCTGTTAGATGACCCCATAGTGTAGACCCCCAAGGTCAATGTTCTAAAGGGACGTCTGAGTCAAAATGAAGTGAATGTGATGGTGTTAAAGTTACACTCTGAAGAAGTCAGCTAATTATCACTTACTGTGCCAGAAAAATTTTAAAGTTATATACAAATGTTACTCAGGAAAAAATATTTAGCCAAACATATACTCAGCAGGTTCTGATATTGGAATCAGCCAACATCATAGATAATGATTGAGTGTGGCACTTCCGCTGGCTCACCTCACCTCACTTGGTGGTGGTGAATGCTTGAGAGCACTTACCACAGTTTCATTTGTTTTTTCAGTGTCACTTCCTGGTTTTTCTCAATTCCATGGCTGTGGAATCAACTGCTGTATACTGCTTAACTTTCAGTGAATGAATAACATAGGAAGATACAGAAAATAAATTATTTTCTTACTTGGTTAAATTAAAGCATGTGTGTTACCAAGGAAAGACTTATTTTAAATGGTCGGTTAGCATTCTGTTCTGTATAATGTTGACAGTACCATTTAAATATTCTAACAAATTGGATGCTTAGACTGAGCCATCCTTATTAGCTTTGTTACAGAAAGAAGGAGAAGCAGATATTATGTTCTGTTGTTATTTAGAAATAGAAATATAGTTCTAGTTCTTGAGTGTTCATAATGGTAAAATAATTTGAACTGAGTCCCATAGATCGGCCATGTTAAGATTTTAAGATATGGCTTAAGATTTTATGAATCCCATGATTTAAGGGATGTTAGTAATGAATTCTGTTTATTTTTTACATTGCCAAAGGTTAATGCTCACTTGAGGCCTGCTTATCTTTTCTCAGTCATAGAGATATCCTCTCTTTAATATTATTGGATAATCCACAGAACTGTTATATGCCTCACTTTCCTCGTTTGTACAATGGTAATTGACAGGACGGTACCTCCATCTGCTTTATTAAGGCACACAGTGTAGCACCAAACCGAGCCCGTTCCTGCCCACTGGGGAGTTACCTTGTGTGAAAGTGAGTGGGACTTTACAAACATGTATGCTCTGCTGTAGTGACATTCCCCTTACTGCGCTGAAAGATAGTTTTCTTTCTGTGTCTGTCCCTCTTTTCCCCCACTAGTTACTACACAGATGAATTTTCCGTCCTTCACTCCCGTAGGATCAAAATCCTAATTCATAAGATTTTCATCATTCCAGGCATTTGTTTCCTTGAGGTACAAAACCACAGCTTTTTGTTGTTTTTTAATCATTCTTTCTCCCTTACCTTCTTGAAAATATAAGTAGGTCTTCATTTTTTATATCTCACTAGTAGTAACAGCTAATAAATTTTCCCTGACTCTTCTGAGCAAAGGAGCTCATGCAGTGACAATGGATTAAAGCTGCCGTTGCTGCTTTTGCCTCCTGTGAATATGCTCACATGCATAGAAACGTGTGTGAGTCTTTTATACGTGGATTTTGGTATTTCAGAGTGACCAGAATGGCTTAGTAGGAAGGGATACTTAAAATCTTAAAACCAGGCTTGATTGTGAGGAGCTAGCCGAGGTTTTTGGTGTTCTAGATTCAGCTTGGCTTTCTGTGCAGGGTTCCACTCTTTCTGCATAAGTTCCACAGCCCTGGAACTGTAGAAAAGCCCTGATTTCGAGACCACCGACACCCACTTCTGTCAGGGTGAGTTTAAAATTAATTTAGCAATGCAAACTGAATATATTAAACAATAGGACAAGAACTTATTCTTGTCATAAATGGTTGAAATCTATCAGCAAAATGCATCAGAATAAAATATACCCAGATTGTTAGTTAAGACCTTAAATAAGTCACAGATTAAAACAGCATGTGCTAGTCTCTTAAGAAAATATGTAAAAGTATCTTCTCGTTAATCTTTAATACTTATTTTGTAAACCTAAAGGTTTTTAACTTGTTTCCTAGAAAATAGTAGGCGTAATTCTTGACTCCATTATCACTTGTAATGTAACATTAATTTTGATGCTCCGTTAAGCTAAGCGGATAGAAGGTAAAACTGTGCATGAGTTATTCTTAACAATCATGCCAGAAGGGCAAATGATAAATCTGAATACTAAAATAGGAATTCCTAAAATAGGAATTTATAAAAATCTTAACAGCCATGATACTAAGTACCATTAGCATAAGATTGTGCTTGTAATAGTCTAATAACCTTACATCATTTTAACTTTTTGTATACCCTTCTTATTTTACCAAATTACTCAGTTAACCTTCTAAGCCCTTGGCTTATAGTAAACAGTCTAGTGACTTTTTTGTGTAATTGTATGAGTTTCTTAATTATTACTGCCCCACTGTGTAGAAGAAAGATGAACTTTCTATTGTAATGTAGGATATATTGCATGAAATCATTAAATATTTGCATTCAAACTGAAACAGTTTGTGCTAATGCTGTTTATACGTTTCATACTAATTTAGCTACTGTTGGATGAATATTTAATGGAACAAAGTAAATCAAAGTACCTTTTAAAATGAATTGGGAATTTAATTTGCATAACAGAAATTTTATGATCTCATTGTTACAGAGTGATGGCATGCCATATGATCAAATGTGGAATTATTTATTTCTTAATTGGCCTTTAATATTTTGTTCTTTGGTTTGTGGGCTCCTCTCCAACTTTCTTGGTTGCATTTTAAGAGGCTATTAATAATAATTCCTGTCCAATCTGTGTAAACACAGTAAAGTGAAAAAAGCTTCTATCCCCAAGTCTCTGCTTGCTATACAGGAATGAGAAAACAACAGTAAAGTTTGTTTTATATTATCTTTTTTCTAATTACTGAGTCATATTTGCAGATTTTTGGCACAGGCTTCTAAAGAAAAAAATAATATGTACCTATTATTGCCAGCAAGCTTTGTAATTTTTACTTAAAGGATGTGTTTGGGGAAATTTTTGAGAAAGTATTTGGAAATAGGAATTAAAGTCTTGAGACAACTGCATGGCATGGATGAGAATTATTAATGCCTTCTTAAATAAGCAAATTATTTAAATTTTTTTCGTATACATTTACTACAATGATGTCTTGGTTGCTTAAATAGCCAATGAATGGAAAGGATTTGCATGAATTTTAACATGGTTTTTATGTGCTATGAAATAAATTCACGTTTACAAATTGTGATTGTCAGAAAGTAGACAATTCTTTTGAAAGACTGAGGATGGCATCTTCTGCACCTCACCGAGGAGTCAGAGTGCAGTTATGTGGATTTGTCATGAGTGACCTCATTTTGATTAAAATTGATCATTGTGTTTTATAGTTAGAATTGTATTAGGACTACTTTAAAGCCTTTTATACAATAAAGTTCTTCGTCATTTTTGGATATTTCAGCTTAGAACTACTAGTGTTAATAACAGTTTGAAGTAGTTTCCACAATACCTGTGGATTTTGGCCTACTTTTGTTTTATGTACAAATTAATTTTAGTTGCTTTACTTGACTTTGTTGCAACTGATGCATTTGCTGTGTGTTAGCAGACCGTGCAGTAGAACTGGACTTAAAAGCAATCATCTGACCCCACTTAGAGCTCTGAAAATGCAAGTTCTTTGCATTTATTAAATACTTCCCTACTTACAGAGTGGAAACAGATAATAGTTCCTTAAAATGTACGCTATGATCAATGGACTTCTTCAATACCTGTAAATGATAACATGTATCTGACTTCCCAAAACACATTTCTGTAGGGCTATCAGTGCTTTATTTCTCCATGCATCCAACTGCCTGCGCCTGGGCACAAAACAGGCTATGAAGAACTAGCAGGCCCTTTGTAAGAAAAGACGAGAATGTCAACAGGAAAATGTTGCTTTTTAAGGTTTTTACTTAATGTAAAATTTTGATGAGCTATTTTTATTGATGAATACAGTTGTTTTTTACTTTCTTAAATATCATTTGATTTAAAATTCGCTTTGATTAAATATGCATGCAAAGTCAGCTTTTACTCTTAAAAATACTTCTTCAAAATTTTAACTTACTGTATACTCTATGTCAAACTAGTTCTACTTAAAGTTAATTTATTTTAAATATTTAGGTGTCAGACAAAGAGAAAATTGACCAACTTCAAGAAGAACTTCTGCATACCCAGGTAATTCTGATGAGTGAAAAGAACCAGGGACATTTTTATAAGTTGGTGTAGAAATCTATTTTTTTAACAACGCAAAATTTGGAATGGTTTAATGATAGAATGTTATTCTCAATGGATGCAAAAAATGCAAAAGCTAATTGAAAAATAAGGAACAAAGAAGGACCTTATAAATGTGGTTGAGTCATTTATGTGTGAAAACCTACTTTTGAATGAATCTTGTGCTTCTAATTTTTAAGGAAAACTATGGAAAAATGAAAGAAAGTGGCTTGTCTTTATGTAAACCTATGCTTGCATTTTTACATTATAGGCTAATTAATTTAGGTAACAGCTACTAAAGTCACAATTGCGTTTACCACTGTTCTAGTGAGCTCCCAGGAGCTTTTTCCTTTGCTTCTCTAAAGCCCAAAACCAATCAGATAAATTTTCTAAGGGTATTTCTGACACTACTTTGAAAAGCTATTCTCATAGTTGATTATAAAATTATTATTATTTTCAAGATCTGTTATTCTGTGCAACGTACAAATAGGTAACATTCTAGTACAAAATCGCCTTGTCACCCACTTCATTGTTAGTTATTCTACATAGATAACAATAATTTGCAATATTTGAGATACTTTTAAGTTAAAAAGACTTATTATTTGGGGTCTTTATAGGAGAAATATACAGCATCGGGTAATCTAGCTGAAATTAATTAGTATATTTTGAGTCGTAGGTTTCCTTAATACCTATGAATTGATTCTCACATGTTAGAATTGCCTGTGCTAGGCATAGGCAATTGTCTGGGCATAACCGTAAATGTATTTTTGGGCCTTCCTAGCCAAGCAGTTTCAGTCTGCAGCCAGAGGCGCTAAGAGTCATTGGTCACAGTGTGGTCTCTGGAGCAGTAGCATCTAACAAGTAGCACTTGTTAGAAATGCAGATTATTGGCCCCATTCTAGACACGATGAATCAGAAACTCTGAGAGTGGAATCCTGCAATCTTTGTTTTTAAAAGCCTTCAAGTGATCGTGATACATTCTTCTACTTGAGAGTTACTGGTCTAGATCTCTAGAGGACAGCCCAGTAGCACATCTCTGTAAAATAGCCACAGAGTGGCACCTGTACCAAAGAACAGTTTCATCCCCAGCAATTTCGTAGATCCATTATTGATTCCATATTTACAAAGAAATGAGCCAGAGGAAATCCTGCCTACCACCCTTATAACATTCATTGATATTAACCCTTGGACTTGTGTGCAGTGATAGTTGATAGCCACTGAGCATTGACACAAACACTTTATGGGGAATTTGTGGTATAATTAAACCTGGGGTTCTCTATACCAGTGATATCCAATAGAAATACAATGTAAGCCACATGTGTAATTTAAAATTTTCACATTCCTATGCGTATAGGAATGCGTAGAATTGATTTTAATAATAACATATTTTATTTAACACAGTGAATCCCAAACAGTATCATTTGAACATGTAATTAGAATAAAAAATATTAGATGCTTTATTTATTTAATTAGTTACTTACTGAATCATAGAAATCTGGTATGTATTTTACACTTAACAGCACATCACAACTTAAACTGGCCACATTTTATGTGCTGAATAGCTGCATGTGACCAGTGGCTACCATGTAGACAGCAAAGATCTAATTCTTAAATGCTGCCAGAATTTTGTTATATGCAAGGTCTGTCCGGAAAGTATCCAGCTGTGTACCATGCGAAAAGAGACGTTTACTGAAGATACAAGAAGCATTGCACATAGGACAGTGACACCTCAGTCTCCTCCAGAGTAGGCACCTTGTGACCTCACTCAGTTCTCCCAAGCACCAGCAGCTGCCCCAGTGTATTTTCTGGAATCTCATTGACAGTCTGAAATTCCTTCCCTTTCAACGGTGATTTTACTTTTGGGAAAAGCCAGAAGTTACAAGGCACCACCAAATCTGGTGTGTAGGGTTGCTGAGTCATCTGGCTAATTCGATGTTTCACAAAAAAGAAACTGCACAAGATGTGATGCATGAGTGGGTGTGTTGTGGTGGTGAAACTGCCAATCACCAGTTGCCCATAACTGTGACTTTCCAAATCCAGATAGTTTCAGGGGAGGAACATCCAAGCTTGGCCACACAGTACACATGCTTATTCAACAGTGTCTACCACCCCCACTGACTAGTACAGTGAAGTCGTCATTGTTCATGCATGTGCATTCCAGTCCACCCTCCTTGGCTGCCAGGTTACATTGATGTCACACAAACCATTCTCATTAAAGTAACAATGGTTGGGCTTTTTCTGGATAGACCTTATATACTACTATTATTATATACTATTAGTACATATAAATGAATAAGTTTTATTTAAAAAGGTGCATAGTATAATCTAACCTATAGTTCTCTTTGTTTCATACTATAAACTACATAATTTGTTTTTCTTTAATTTGGCTTAATTGGAAAGATTACAACCTAAAAAATAATTCTAAGAAATAGATTCCATTATAAAAGACATGATATTTTAAGTTGAACATAAACATTCTGCTGGTTGTGGGATGGAATAATTCTTAATAGTTTTCCAAACCTTGTTAATGTTTAGAGAAGAAATAATAATGTACAAACTGAAAGGACCAATTACAAAAGGATCACATTTATTTAAGAAAAGTGTATAGCTGAGCACATACTTTGACAAAACAACCTGCTTAAACATATTAATTCTTCTTAAATTCTGTTTTTATATCAGCATTTTAAAAATTAATGTGTAATCTCTGGCCACAGAAGTTTACCAAAACTTGGAAGAGTTTGAGCCCTTGACTCAGGCCTCTATTCAGACCTCTGAGCCTTTGCCTCACGCGAAGGCTTCAGGAAGTCAGCTCAGGTGAAACAGTCGCTAAAGGGCCGGGCACCTAATGCATGCTCAGGCACTGTGAGCTGTTACTCTTTTGTATCATTTCAATTAAAACAAAGTAATTCAGGGAATGGGAAGAACATGAATTCTTGTCAACTATCCCTATAATGAAGACTTCAAATTTTGATGTAATAGGAAATACTGCTCCATGAGATATACCTAAGGACAGTCTTCTTTAAATGCTTCCATTTTCAGCATTTTTAAATAATTTAGTTTCTTCATTGCAAATAGAATTTCCTATATAAAATGTCCAGTTGTAATAGAAAATTATAATGAATTTCAGTTTGTATAAGATAATTTTCATAATTTATCCACTCAACACTTTCATAGGAGCTTTTTAAATGAAATAATTTATTTAAATAGGAAATACAACTTCAGGATTTGGGAAGCTTTTAATTTAGACTTAATTAATGTTATTTATTAACCCATCTTTTTCCTAATAGTTATGGTATTATTTTGTTTCAGTTGAAGTACCAGAGAATCTTGGAACGGTTAGAAAAGGAGAACAAAGAGTTGAGAAAATTAGTGTTGCAGAAAGACGACAAAGGCATCCATCATAGAAAGCTGAAGGTATTTGAAGTCCACCCTAAGTGGTCGCAGTTCTCAGAACTTGGCCGTTTCGCATTGCGCATTCACGAGTCCCAGTGCGTGAGGAGCCGCACAGGGTCCCTTCCTCCTTTTCTTCCTCCCTGGTGTCCCTCAGGGGGAGGGGGGCTCTCTCCTATATTAGGACAGTTTACAAATGGTGGTTTTCAACGTTTGTTTTAAACTGTGCCCGTTCAATCTACAGACTTTTAACAGTCATTTCTCATGAATCAGTTTATTTTCTGAAATGCCGAGTTTTATCTTTAGGCCCATTTCATTTCTGTAGCTATAAAATCAGAATTCTGAGTGGATGGACATTTATATATGACTTTACCATCATTGCCTAACCAGTTTTTCCAGAGTGAATGATTAGGCTACTTTCTTCAGTTTTAAGAAAGTTAATATTTTCTTCTGGAAAGTTCCTTAGGCATTTAAAGAATTTTTGCAAAATCATATGCTGGTACTGTTATCAGCATATTGGTAATTACCATTATCAGTAAATTAAATTTTGTTATTGCCCACTAAACCAAGCTGTATGTGCTAAATTAAATTGAAGTAATTCTTTTAACTTCCATATACATAAACTGGATTTGTATGTAGCAAAACTGCATAAATCATGGCACATAAATTTGGTAGCCTTGCTCCAAAGAAATGTAATTGTTGTTTAACCAACACATATTAGTAGTTCTGACTTTAAATCATGACTGCATAAAACAAATAGATAGCATGTCTTTATTTACAGATTACACATGGCAACTGAGAAAAGTTATGTCCAAATGTTAATATATTTTGAGAGTTTATCTCAGAAACAGCATTTTCTGTCATAAAATTAAGCGACAATGAAAATTTAAGGAATTTTTTGTTTATTTTTCAGTGGAGGGATAGCAGTTGCTTCCCATTTATTATTTCTAGGTATTAAGCGATTAAATCAAATACTTATTTGACCCTTGTCATATTCCAGGTGCCATGTTCAATCCTGTTTCTCTGTACAGGGAGAAACAGTGCAGAATGCCTGCCCCTGGTGCTAGCACAGTTCAGTCTGTCCAGTTGTCCAGCACATTTGTTCGTGCTTACTGATTTAAGAGTCCTTTCGTTGATTCTTTCTCTACTTCAGTGCTCTTTTCAGCTTTTCTTCCCCATGGCCCCCACTCCCCCCGCCCACCTATCTATCTCTGTCTCTGTATCTGACACACCACATTTGGTAGAAGACGATTTTCTTTTGGTTAGTCACCTGACCCCTTATTTGGCGCTTATGGTGTTAATGTTGTGCCTTTGTTGGGCATTTAATATTAACTTTCCAATATTAAATAGTAACTTTCCTCTTTCACTATTTAATTAAGAGGTTAAGATATCCTGAATTAATGTACTTTAATAATCAGTGAATCTCTAAAATAAATTGGATAAGAAGTGGAATTTTATTCTATACTGTTTTACTATGAATATATTTACATAATTAGAAAAAACTACAATGAGTATGCAAAACCATTTTGAATTTATCAACTTTTTTTCTCTTGACACATCTATGGTGTTTTTTAAATGTTTTCACTGTTTAATATTAATGTTTTTAATTTTATAGAAGTCTTTGATTGACATGTATTCTGAAGTTCTTGATGTTCTATCTGATTACGATGCCAGTTATAATACACAAGATCATCTGCCAAGGGTAAGTGAAAAATTAATACATAGTGAATTATTATGCCCATTAGCAAAAAACACTTTAGGTTTTAAAAAGTAGTGTGTAT
>PVKM010011778.1:0-32684 GCA_004027735.1 Carollia perspicillata | reverse complement strand
TTTGGTTGATGATCACTAGCAATTTTTAATTCACTTGATGAAAATATATTGATTTCTTCCAGATTACAATCTCTAATAAAATTGTTTTATAGCACCTTTCCTTAAATTATATATATTCAATAACTTTCCTTTATCAGTATAAAGTTATTACTGCCTCCAAATATAATTTTGACAGTAGGTTTAGTTGAGAAGATATTTAAATAAGTAATTATGTATACTAAATATATTTCAAATATAGTTTATTTTTATTTCAGGCATGGAATGGCTCTCTTCCTTGAGATTATCCATATTCATGAGCAGTAATTGGTTCATTAAAATTTCTCTAATAAAATCTTAATTACATTCATTGGCTCTTTTACTTTGTTTTAGTAGAGGATGATTGTGTTCTTTTCTTTTCCTAAAAGAGATGTAGACTATTATGAAAAGAAGAACCTCAGATTGACAAAAGAAAGTATTTTAATAATTGCAAGTCTTACATCATAATAAAATCAAACATTGCCCATGGCTATGCAAGACTTTCCTATGACCCCTTCAGTTGCTATTAATCTTTAGACCTAAAACTAAATCCCTGAACATGGTAAAGCTCAAACCAAAGAAAAGTTGGGCTGAGTTTATTTCAAATGAATGCTTTGAAAAATTTTTAATTAATTAAAAATTAACCTAATGAATAGATGAAGATTTATTTTAAACAAATCTGTCATTTGTCTTATTCTGACAGTGGAGATTTGTGTACCTGGGGAGAGGAGAGAAGAAGAAGAATGGAGGCAAACAAGTTTATTTTTTAAAAAAAATCCAGGCCAGCCCTGGTTGGGGTTGGAATGGGATGGGGCCCGTCGGATGCCCATCACCACGCTATCCATCCTCACCCACTGCTACCTCGAGTCATAGGTGGGTAGAGGGTGGCTGATGGAAATCTGGAGGCCCATGACACCCTGAATTCATGCAGAATGCATGTGTGCACATGGGAGTACAGTATGCGCACACATGTGCATGTGTTTGCGAGTGCATGTAAGCATACGCAGGCAAGCATGAATGTGAACACAGGCATATATGCAAATGTGTTCATGGGTATATGTATACACATGTATAAATGTGTACCTGTGTGCACCCTCATGTGTACATTCTGTGTGTGTATACCTATATTTGAGTGCATAACATAAATACTGCCAACTTGTCCCTGAGAAGTCATGATCCTCAAAGTATGTTTGTAAATTATGATTGTTTTGCAAGTGCTTCTAGATAGTATGTGTGATAAGTTCAATAAGATTCACACACCACACTGATTTAATGTTTTTAAGAATAAAAATGTTGATTTTTTTTCAGTGTGTGGTTGCCTCATATGTGTCCCCTACTGGGGACCTGGCTGGCAACCCAGGCATGTGCCCTGACTGGGAATCAAATCAGTGACCCTTTGGTTTGCAGGTCAGTGCTCAATCCACTGAGCTACACCAGCCAGGGCTAAAAATGTTGATTTGAATTGATACTAAAAAGTTTACTAAAATGTTCATATAATAATGAGTAGTTCAAAACAAAATCAACAAGTAGAACTATATAAAATTAAAAAGCTTCTGCCCTGCAAAAGAATCAACCAACAGAATGAAAAGGCAACCTGTGGAGTGGGAGAAATATTTGCATACCATAGATGGGATAAAGGGTTACTGTCAACACGTATAAGATATTGATAAAACTCAAAACACATAACAACAATCCGATTAAAAATGGGTAAAGGAACTGAACAGACATTTTTCCAAAGCAGATACCCAAATAGCCAACATGCACATACATAGATGCTCCACATCACTAGTCATCAGGGAAATGCAGGTCAAAGCCACAATGAGGTTTCACCTCACACCTGTTAGAATCACCACTATGATTCTTAGAACCATTGTCTCTTTGATTCTTAGAATAAAAAGGACAGAGATAACAAGTGTTGGCCCAGATGTGGAGAAAAGGGAATGCTTGTGCACTGTTGGTGGGAATGTAAATTGGTTTTAGCCGCTGTGGAAAACAGTAGGGAGTGTCCTCAAAAAATTAAACATAGAACTACTGCATGATCTGGCAATTCCACTTCTGGGTATATTTATCCAAAGGAAATGAAAACAACATAACAAAAAGGTATCTGCACTCCTATGTTCATTGAGACATTATTCACAATACCCAAATAAGGAAATAACCTCAGTGTTCATTAATGAATGAATTGATAATGAAGATATGGTATGCATATATGTTTGTGTGTATGCATATGTGTGTATGCATATGTGTGTGTATATATATATGGTCTGTTCACAAAGTATCCAGATATGTACTATGAAAAATAGAGACATTTATTGATGAAGCTACAAGATACAAGAAACAGTGTACCTAGGACAATGGCATGTTGGTCCCCTTCAAAGCAGGCACCTGGGGACCTCACACAGTTCCAATCCTGCCATCAGCTGTCCTGTCGTGTTTTCCTGAATCTCATTGTAGGTCTGAAATCTCTTCCCTTTCAAAGGTGGTTTTAGTTCTGGGAAAACCAGAAATCACGGGACACCAAATCTGGGCTGTAGGGGGACTGAGTCACCTGAGTGATTTGCTGTTTCACCAAAAACTCTGTAGGAGACATGTATGAGCAGGCAGGTGTATTCTCGTGATGAAGCTGCCAATCACCAATTGCCTATAGCTGTGGCCTTCTGAATCATCCAAATAGTTTCCACAGAGGAATGTTCAAGCTTAATACAAAATTTGACACAGATTCAATGCTCAACTCTCTCCATCATTTTGACTATGATGGCCACACAGTACACATGCTCACTCAACAGCATCTACCATGCCCACTGACTAGTACGATAAAATCATTATTGTTCACACATGCACATTTAAGTCCACTCTCCTTGGCTTCCAGGTTACATTCATGTCATATAAACCAGTCTCGTCATATTAACAATGGCTGGACTTTTTCCAGACAGTCCTCATGTATATGTGCAATGGAGTACTATCCAGTCATGAGGTAGAAGGACATCCTGCCATTTGCAACAACATGAATGGTCGCAGAGACCATTACGCTGAGTTAAGTTAGAGAAAGACAAACACAGTACGATATTACTTACATGTGGAATCTAAAAAGGGCAAACTCATAAGAAGAGGAGAGTGCTGGTTACCAGGGGCTAGGGGTTGGGGGTGGAAGGATTGGGGAGATGCTGTTTAGGGGTAAAAACTTGCAACTAGTAGATAAATAAGTTCTGGAGAGCTACTGCACAGCACAGGGATTATAGTGAACCATACTGCATTATAAACCACCAAGAGACCAGATCTCAATTGTCCTCACCACAGAAGAGAAATGATAATTGGCATGATGTGATAGAGATGTTAATTAATGCTATGGTGATAATCAAATTGCAGTATATAAATGTGTCACCTATAAAAATAAGCATTGTCTGTCTTATACTTCCACAATGTTATAGGTCAGTTATATCAAAATGAAAAATAAAAGTTATTTTAAAAAAACAGCACTCTGTGCTTATTTCTTTGAGAAGAGTGTTAGTGCAGAGAAGGGTGTGGTAGCCACTCTCAGTGCATGTACGGAGGCGCTTGAAAACACTCGTTGAAGGTGGTTATGAATGCTAAAAAAGAAGAATTTTATTATAATACTTAGTGGCTTGCCTCATAGGAAATTAAAAAATAATGTACATATTATTATTTCAAAAAACTCAGATCAGATGATGATTATTGTGACAGAACCTTAATGAATTTTATCAATAGGATATGAGCATTTCTAGGATGTATGTGGGGAAATAAACTCTATGTTAAAATCTGAAGCTTTGTCTTACTTTTGTAAGCCTTCCTTTAAGAGCAATTCATTCATTGAGAATAAGGGATCCTGTCATCCAATTTAAAATAATTCTAAATGAGGACCACTACAAAAACTAATTTTGAAAAATTCAAAAAATGAGCCGACCAGAGCAAATGACCTCTGAGTTCCTAGCTTTGCTATCCCAGAAGAGGAGACTGCAGTGACCCTGGTACTCGGGCGAAGGCTAATCCTTTTAGCATCTGGCTCACTGAAGCCTCCTCGTCCAGAGTTTCACCGAGAAGGTTATGGAAAGAAAGTGCTTTAGGCTGATAAATGTGAGGGACGAGCCAGAGAAGAATTGGATTGTCATAGCCAATAACTGTGAACTGTCACACTGCTTTGCCGCTTATGGCTTCTGGTCTAAACATAGATTCCTTATAAAACGATCACATATACATACAGGCTGAGGATTAGGCAGAATTATTGTTGCTCATTTTCAAAATGTGGACAGAAGTTGGTTAACTCCAGAATGGATGAGAAGTGAGCTGTTCTCTGGATTAGAAAGCAAATCAGATCTTTGTTAATACACACCAGGTAAATTCTGGTTTGCTGGTGTATGCTGATTAAATCTACCTGGGCCCCTAGAAGACATTTTAACTCTTGAAGTTCTTACACAACTTTGTTACAAGATACAGTCAGCCAGGTTGAGACGCTGCCTTGTTCCAAAGCCAAAACTGATCCTGCCACTCTCTGCTATTCAAATTTTAGCAGAGGAACAAACATTAGAAGTGTAGACCACACTGGTAGAGATTAGTACCAGCGAAAGGCCATATTGACTTACATTTTTGATTAGTAGTTTAAAAAATGTTCTTCACTGTTGTTTTCAGGGCCTGAGTGAATTTAAGTTAAAACTAGGTAATTTTATAGACAAAAGATGATGACTAATTTTTTTTTGAAGAAAGAATCAAACTGAAGTGTGTCTCTGATCCCTCTTTCCATTCTGAGTTGAAGTCTGCAGATTCTAGTTTCATTAGAATCCTTCTATGAAATGTTTACAATAAAGGCTATCAGGCCAGATCCCAGTTCTGAGAAACAAGGCTTGTCTCCAATTGGGGCAGGGCAATGCAGCTCTTATCCAAAAGGGGAAGGTCATCTCATGGTAATTCTTTAAAAAACTAAACTGTATTAAAAGTCAAAACACTCATGGACATGGACCACAGTGTGGTGGTGATTGCTGGGGGAAGGGGAGTGGAGGGAGGTGGTGGAGAGTAGAGGGGGGATAAATGGTGATGGACGGAGACTTGACTTGGGGTGGTGAACATACAATTCAGTGTACAGATGATGTGTTGCAGAATTGTGCACCTGAAACCTGAATGATTTTGTTAACCAGTGTCACCCCGATACATTCAATAAAGAGGAAAAAAATAAAGTCATGAGCAAACAGAAACAATCAATTTGCATGTGAAGGGTACCAGAATCTGCCACCCCAAAATATGCCTCTTTGGCTTACAGATAATTTTGAGCTGAAGTTCGTGAGCACCAACGGGGCACAAGTTGTCCTTTTTGTAAAGGAAACTTTCATTTGTAGGGTGCCTCTCTCTCCAATGTAAATCTGCATAACAAACCTCACTACGCAACCTTTGTTTACCATACTTCTCCTAGGCACCTTCCCATAACTTGCCTCAGATGGTGTATAAGCCTAAATCAGCCACCTCTTTGGGTTACTCATCACTGGGTGCTCCTTGGTGTATGAGCAAGGCACAGGTGAATATACTTCTGTTTTTTTCTCATGTTAGCTTGTCCTTTGTCTGTCTGAATTACAGGACCACCGCCGGAGAGCCTTCCGAGATGTTGATGTCTGATGGTGACCATCTGCGGAAGTCGTGAGTTCATGTTTGATCATAGCATTTTATAAATGGACTGTAGATTTCTGTATTTCTCAATTCCCAAGAGATAACAGTTAGGAATATAAAATTGGGTTTGCTTGGTAGTATAGCCTGCCTCAATGACCTTGGAAATTCCAGAATCTTGAAAAAAGGTCACCAAAGCACTCAGATTGATTTTTATATCTAGAAACTCTTCCTAAAAATGACTGCAGTTAAAGATTATGTCTTCTTATCTGAAAATTGTCATATTCTTGTTTGTGCCAATAAAAATAATTGCTTATATTTTGGTTGTGTGTGTTCCTCCACAGTTTTGTGCCTCCCAAATTATATGTGTTAAATAAAGTAACTTAAGTTTGCCCCTTTCATAAATGATGGTGGGAGCAGGGGAGAGGGGAGGGAAAAATAGGAGAGGTAGAGAGAGAGAGATTCGAAGACAAACATCCCCATCATCTGGTGATCGAAACACAAACCCATGGGAGCTGAAACCACAATAATTTCTTGCCCTGGATTAAATGATCCTGGGACAGACTAATTTAACTGTTTGCTCCAGGAAACACCTGCCTCTGAAGTTCAGACTGAATTAATCAGCTTGGTTACCAAAAGTAACAATTTGCTTATCAAAAGGCATTTCAAGATGCCTGCCTCCCTGTGCCATGGATCCAAAGCTAGTATGTTATAAACTCTACTCCATCCCAATTGTTTCCTATGTTATACTACTCACCTTAACATCACCTAGCCAAGGTCTATGGCCTTATAAATACCCTACCCAATTTCTCCTCTAACACTATTGATTCTTTCAAGGTAGCATTCTCGCTTACTTCAGTAAGTCTAATAAACATAACTAGAGCTACAGTTTTTTTCTGGTGAACTTGAGGGAGTTGACAACTGACCAACCATGTGAATTACTGAAAAATGAGTCAATAACTAACTTCATCTTTGGTAAACACAGAGCCTGGCAAATGCCTGAACCTGGATGGCATCCATTAACCATAACTGTGACTTTGTGTGAGCAATAATGGGTGTTAAGCTGTTTGCAGCTCTAGTCAGTAACTATAACCCAGAAGTAACACAGCCCACACACTTCTTGCAGGGCCCAGGCTGCCACTGGAAGCCCTCTGAATAGCCCTATGGTGGGGAGGTACATTGTGTAACCTTGCAAGAAGACAGAGAAGGCTCCACTCAGAGGTGAGATCATGTGATATTTCACCACCTGGCTTATGTCACTTAGCATAATGTTCTCCAGTTCCAGCCATGCTGTAGCCAAGGGTAGGAGCTCCTTCTTTCTTTCTGCTGCATAGTATGCCATTGTGTAAATATACCACAGTTTTTTGATCCACTCATTTACTGATGAAAACCTAGGCTGTTTCTGGGGGTGGGAGAGGTAGGGAAAAGCAACGGGGAAAATGGTGGGACAACTGTAATTGAACAACAGTAAAAAAAAAAGAGAAAAAAGATAGTGAAGGCTATCACCTTGGGGGTTTCTTATCTTGCAGGTAGCACATCCTCCTCATTCCTCCTGAGGGAGTCAACATCAGGACTCAAATTGAATTTGTGAGAACACTCTTAGTTAAGAATTCCTGGAAAGGAGACAGTTGGGGACAATCTTCTAGCCGGGGCCATTTTACAGTGTACCCTTGGTTCCAATGGCTCTCAAAGAAAAGCAGCCTTAATGAAGACATGGTGGCAGAATGAGAAGAGTGACTACTGGTTATCAGGGGCCGAGGTTCTATGTCAGCTCTCACCTAACCAGGGTTAAAATAAGTACTCACTGAATGGATAATAATTGAATGAACAAAACAGTAAATAAATGATGCTCTTGAGTCAAGGATCTCAGATTTTCACTGGGCATCCAAACTAAGACCATAATGGAAAAAAACAAAAAAAGTAAAAATAGCTCAAAATATGTAACTTTTGAGTTCTTGTACACGAGGGTCTCTGCTAATTACCTTGCATGTATTATTAACCCATACAAACCTTTCACCCATTCCATTTTACAGATAAGAGAACTGAGCCAGAGAAGCTGAGCCACTCATGCAACAGCATTGCATTTATAGTTGAAGATGAAGATCGGGCAGGACTCTCACCATGACACATATGAACAGTCCGACAAATGTCAGGCACATGGATTTGCTACTTGAAATTGGAGAGAGGTGATGGGGCTGGCAGTGCTTTGAAGCAGCATAGATGAGCGCAAGAGACAGTTCTGCTTTTCATCTTCTGCCAGTTTCTTTTTAGCCTCAGGTCAGGTAGCTTGAGAAACTTCAAGAAGTTATTTGAGTTCATAGAATGAAGAACATTCAGTTTTGAAACAACTTTCACAAATAATTTTTCTTGCAAACATTTAATTCTGTTGACCTCTATTTTTTTTAAAAAAATACAGCCATAGAAAACACTGAACAAAAACCAGACTTAGAGGCAGCGTCATTTTAAAACTAAATTTCTTCCTCTATCGACTGCACTAATTTTAAAACTAGGTCTTATTTTCAGTTAAATCGAAATTGTCTAATACTGCTGCTCTGCCATAATAATAGCAATGATAATCGTGACCCTCATTTACTGAGCCATTACCATGTCACACGCACTGTTTTATTAAATCCTTTCTCCAAGTCTGGCAGAGAGGTAGTGCTATTGATTTCATTTTACAGATTCAGAATTAAGATTTAAGGGGTTACAAAAATCTCCCAAGGACAGCTAACGAACAAGAGACACACAGCTGGGACATGAATACAGTTTCTCTCAGATAGGTTATTTTTCATGGAAAGTATGATGGCAGTAGATAAGAACATGAAGACTCAACTGTAATCTCTGCTGATTACTCCCAAATTTATATTTCTGAATTTCATTTCCATAACTCCAAATCTGAACATTTGTTATTGCATATTTTCCTCCAGACAAATTTTCTTCCCCTTCATACTCCCCAAACTAATCTGCTACCCAAAGCAGAGATCTGAGGAAACTTTCCTTTCTTTGAGCCATTTCTATGGTTTTAATTTTTCAGCATTCTGTGAATGCCTGTGAAAAAAAAGTATTGCTAGGCACTCCAGGAAATATATAGTAAATTAAGCAGCATCTTCTCAGGGAGATAAAACATATATGTTTATAATGAGAAATAAAATTTGCACTCTAGGATTGTCTTTGATAGACTTCATTAACTGTCAGAGAAGGTGTGCTGTGACATTCAGGTAAAAAAAGGTCACCCAGGGAGGGGATCACAGAAGGGTACATGGGAGAAGAGGGTCTTCTGTTGGCCCTTGAGGGAGGAGAATTAGCCAGGGAATGGGACTGAGGCATCGAGGTGTGGAGAGAGACCAAAGGCTTGCAGATATGAATAGGTAATGGGTGATACTGTTAATGTCCTTGGGTCCAGTTATAGAGTAAATGCCCCCTAAAATGTTAACTGAATAAAAATACATTTCTCAAAAATCAAATGGATAGTTATAGTTTGGACAACTATTGTCTCACACTAGAATGGTAGGTATCTTATTGGCTGTAGGGACATTAAGAAACCACCTGTGCACAGGCTCCATTTCTGTAAATTCTGATGTAAGTGGTCTGTGGAGGTCCCTGCTACCAATAATTTTTTCGAAAGTAGGCAGAGTGAAGAACCAGTCGCAGTTACGACATCTTAGCCCAGGTAAATTTAAGTGAGTTCATCAATGTCAGCTTCTCTACTGTGACTTCTTTCTGATGAACACAGAAAAACTATCTGTTAGGACTAAAGGGAAGTGCCTAGTGAGCTTCATAATTGGAGATCTTTGTGCTTTGATATCATGACCCAACAACTTCACTCAGTCCTCCACGTGTTCATTTATTTGACTACTCATCCACTCACTAGACACCATATTCATTGTCTAGCAGAACTGTTTCCTGCCTAGTGTGAGCAAGCCATCTAAGAATTCATTTTAATCTTGAATAATTTAATTATGCTGTGACTTGGGTCCAACCTCTTGGGGACTCTCTGAGCTTCCTGGACTTCCTGGAAGTCTATTTCCTTTACCAGATTGGGGAAGTTCTCCTTTCTTATTTGTTCAAATAACTTTTCCACTTGTTGCTCTTCCTCTTCCCCTTCTGGAAACCCTATAATTCGGATGTTGGAATGTTTGAAGATGTCCTGGAGGTTCCTAAGCCTCTCCTCATTTTTTGAATTCTTGTTTCTTCATTCTTTCCTGATTGGATGTTTCTTTCTTTCTTCTGGTCCACTCCATTGATTAGAGTCCCAGTTTTCTTCCCATCACTACTAGTTCCCTGTGCATTTTCCTTCATTTCACTTAGCATAGCCTTCATTTTTTCATCTAATTTGTCACCAAATTCAACCAATTTTGTGAGCATCCTGATCACCACTGCTTTGAACTGCATCTGATAGGCTGGCTATCTCTTCATCACTTAGTTGTATGTTTTCTGGAGCTTTGATCTGTTCTCCTGTTTGGACCATTTTTTTGTCTTGTCTCACCTGTTACATAGTGAGGGGTGGAGCCATAGGTGTTCACATCATAATTACATTGCCCAAGATTAAAATGAAGGAGAGAATCCTAGAAGTAGCAAGAGATAAGGAGACAGTCACCTGCAAAGGAGTTCCCATCAGACTGTCAGCTGATTTCTTGAAAGAGACCTTACAGGCAAGAAGGGGCTGGAAAGAAGTATTCCAAGTCATGAAAGGCAAGGATCTACATCCAAGATTGCTGTATCCAGCAAAGATTTCATTTAGAATGGAAGGACAGATAAAATGCTTCTCAGAGAAGGTCAAGTTCCAGGAGTTCATCATCACCAAGCCCTTATTATATGAAATGTTAAAGGGACTTATCTTAGAAAAAGAAGATACAAAATATGAACAGTAAAATGACAGCAAACTCACAGTTATTAACAACCACACCTGAAATAGAAACAAAAACAAAAACCAACTAAGCAAACAACTAGAACAGGAACAGAACCACAGAAATTAGATCACATGGAGGGTTAGCAACAGGGGAGTGGGAGGAGGAGAGAGGGGGAAAAAGGTACACAGAAAAAGTAGCATAGATGGTAGGTAGGAAATAGGGGAGGGCAAGCATAGTATGGGAAATGTAGAAGCTAAAGAATTTATGACACATGGACATGAACCGAAGGCGGGAAATGTGGGTGGGAGAGGATGTAGAGGGTGGAGGGAAATGAAGAGGGGGAAATGGGACAACTGTAATAGCATAATAAATAAAACATATTTTAAAAAAAGAATTCAATTCCACAGACCTGGGCCAATTTTGGCACAGTCCTTCCACACAGTTGTGGAGACAGCGGTATAAAAAGGACAGCAGTGGTCTCCAGCCCTGAAGAGCTTTAGTGGGGCCCCTGAGACCAGGATGTCAAAAGCTCTTGTAAAAGTCAAGTAAGGCAGAGAGAATATCCTACTTAGAAAAATGCCAGATGGTGTTTGGGATGGTGTACTGGGCATGGCACCCTCTTTATCCACGCTTAGCTGAGTGTTCAGCAAGGACTGGAAAGTTAAAGTGAGGACTTTAAGAAGAGAGTGGGTTGTAGACATTCTTCCAGCTTCAGACTCAAGAGAAACCTCTGTGCTTTTGTTTCTAGATGCCTAGATAGGAAAATTGATATTCCATTACAAATTCAAGACGTCTGACTTCCAGTGTCCTACCAATTCCCTATCTACCACACCATGATGTCTAATACCATTTACAGTGGGGACTCCCATTGTGCTTGAAAAAAATCTATACCCTGTGCTGAATCTTCCAGGCACCCAAGTCCTCCAGTGTGCAGTTGGGTTCAGCCAATGGGAGGATCAGTGGGAGATGCGACAGCAGGAAGAGAGAGCGGGGGTGCTTCTGCTCCCTACAATCCACATCAGTCATGCCTGTCGGGCTGATACCCTCTGTGGTTAGAACACACGCTCTCCATGCATCCATATCTCTTGGGCTCTGGAAATACCATTTCCTTCCACTCTTTCCACTAATCAGTCACCAGCCACCTCACCATGCAGGCTCAGTCCCTTAGCTCTGCCCATACCTTGGGAAAGAGGCCCTTCATTAAATGTTCTCCCGAATCTTAGCTGAGTGTGCCTTAGGTGTCCTTCTGAAACCCTGAATAGGGTGCATAAACAGGAGACACATGCTAAAAAGTTTCTGTTTTATCCACAACTAAAGTGGGGCATCATTAAGTCATAATGTCATAACATGTTTTATAATGCTTCATTCCTTTCCGGCACACTCACAGCTAAAAAATAAAGTGCAAGACTAATTCCCAATTGGTCACGCAACTATAAGGGTAACTTTTTAAAATCTTAAAAAAAATTACTTCAAAATTTGCTTAACATGAAATTAACCACGTTAACATGTGCAGTACATTCTCAATGTTGTGCAACCATCACCTCTATCTAGTTCCAAAACGTTTCTATCACCCCAAAAGGACAGTTGGCTTTTAAAGACATCAGTTTGAAAATGGGCTGAAATGAAGTCAGAAGTGAGCAGACCAGTGAGAAGGCTACTTCCGAATTCCAGAGCAGAAATAATCCTGTCAGCAGAGATGGAAGTGGCAGATGGACTAGAGGTAGGGTGGGGGCACGTGGGAAAGTTCTCCCCTTGAACAACAGAGGTGAGGCGGCCCGGAGGGCAATGCGCCTTGCAGTGTGGGATGGGTTAACTTGGCAGTGCCGGTGAGGCAGCCCATGGAGATGTCAAGAGGCAGGTGGATGTAAGAGTCTGGAGGACAGACTAGAGACATAAATGTAAAGCCCCCCACATGGTATTTAAAGCTGCAGGACTGTTTCAAAGTCATAGAAATAGAGTTTAAATAGAGATCCAAATGCCCAGGGCTGGTCTTAAGCACGCCTACATCTAGAGTCTGGTGGTGAAGGCAGTTTGGCATAAAGAAGAAAAGCACTATGAAAATTTTAGCCTTGGGAAACATGAGTCCTTCTGAGTCTGAAAGGAGGCCTCTTCTGTTAGTTGCTGAGGTGTTTTTTTTTTTTAATATCACAGGTAATCTGAATGTTCAAGTTCTCTTTTTATTGTGGGCATTAATAAAAAACTGAGCCACAGGTCTCATTTAAAAGCATCCGTTTTAGGCCCATCACTGGGTTGATGGAGGACAAATGAAAACGAGCTATTCAGTTGATCATTATGGCATGTATTCAGTGACTACAAGCGGAACAAATGACACAAGGGAATAAAATCACTTAGTTTAGGTATTTCCTGAATCAAAGCAGTCACAACACAACCAGAGCATGGGGAAGCATGCACAATGACAGGGCCTCTATTATGACTGGAATGCAAAGTGTAATAGGATTTTCAGAAAACAATTTAGGAAAAGTGACAATCTTGCTTATTTGAATGTTATCTGACATTTGGCATTATTTACTCTGGTAAAATTACAGAATTGATAAAATGACTTTTAGAAACAATGAATGTGCTGGACACGTGTAACGCATTTATCTGTTGACTAACTCTTAGGTTAGTATAAAAAATACACTGTTTTCTGAGAACTGAAGGCAATTTCACTGAGTCATTCTGCCAACACTGGAAATTTTATGCTTTGTCTGTTTCAAACCAAATTTCAGAATGTGTCCATTCTTGACATTAGCAATGTCTCCATATGAATACATAGCATATAAATATCCCTTTTACATGATAGTTAAATTTTATCAACTGCATGTTCCCCCCCAAATGCATGTTTTGATATATATTTTAAGTTTTCTAAGATAATAACAGTGTTATATTTTCTGATTATGGTATTAACACATGGTAACCTTAAAATAATCAGCCTATTCAAAAGGGGCAAAGGAGTTCGATTCCCAGTCAGGGCACATGCCTAGGTTGCAGGCCAGTTCCCAGCAGGGGACGCACGAGAGGCAACCATACATGGATAGTTCTCTCCCTCTCTCCTTCCCTTCCCCTCTAAAGATAAATAAATAGAATCTTAAAAAAAATAAAAAATAAAATATCCTTTAAAAAGGGACAAAGGATAAAGTAAAAAATAATCCACCTAGAGTAATCAGATTTGGGGGAAAATGCTGACACATATTCCTATGCTTATATACTCACGTGTGTCACTTTATAGAAACGAAACCACAGCACACATGCTGGCTGACTTGATTTTTGCATCAGCATATGTCATGACCATCTTTTGGTATCAACAAATGTCTAGCTGCATCTTAATGTTTAATGCCTGGTAGTGTTCTATTTGACGGACCATTTTCCTCCAACTGTATGTATACTGATGGACATTTAAGTTGTTTCTAATTTTTTTTTTTTGCTGATAATGGCTGTTAATTGTGATGTTTTAAATGCTTTCTATATACATTAACTTGTTTGCTCAGAAGATTCTTTTAATAGCTCCTCAGTACACATTCCTAAAACCCGAATTTCTGGGTAAAGAGTTTGCATGTTTAAAATTTTTTATTTTAGAGAGGGATAAAGGAAAGAAGGAAGGGGGAGAGAGAGAGAGACAGACAGACAGACATCAATTTGTTATTTACGCATTCATTGGTTGATTCTTATATTTGCCCTGACCTGGGATCAAACCTGCAACCTCAGCGTATCAAGATGACTCTCTAACCAACTGGGCTACCTGGCCAGGGCCAAGCGTTTTCACATTTTAAACAGGAAGGCATACTGCCAGATGCTCTCCAGGAAGGCTGGACTCCTGACCCTGTCACCAGCAGTGCCTGTTTTGTGGCCCCTGCCTGGCTCTGCATGCCAGCAATTATTTTCATCTTTAGAGACCTAATCCTAAGTACCCTGTCTCCTTCCTGTTGGCAATCTTCTTAATTAAGCTTCTTAAGAGCATATTAGCTGCCTGCATGTTGTTTTCTGAAATGCCAGTTCATATTTTTTGTTATTTTATTTCTCAGTTGGTCCATGCATGGGACTAAACACATATATAACACTATTAAAAGTTACAAAGTTGTAAAGACCCTGAAGAATTAAGAAGGCATCCGAAGTAGTATTGATGCTTACAAGCATTATTTATTTGTCTTATTTCTAACCTTTATTATTTGTAACCCATAATCTATTGACCCTTACATTTCACTTTTTTAAAGAAGATTTTATTTATTTATTTTTAGAGAGAGGGGAAGGGAGACAGAAAGAGAGGGAGAGAAACATCAATGTGAGAGAGAAACCTCAATCAGTTGCCTCTTGCATATGCCCTGCTCAGAGACTTAACCCGTAACCCAGGCATATGCCCTGACTGGAAATCGAACTGATGACTTTTTGCTGAGCCACACCAGTCAGGTCTCACTTTTTAAAAATTGAGTTTATTGGGGTAACATTGGTTAGCAAAACCATACAAGTTTCAAGTGCACAGCTCATCAAAACATCATCGGCAATGCACACTGCAATGTGTGCCCATCGCCCAGAGTAAGGTCTCTTTCCACCCCCATTTATCCTCCCAGGGCCCTATTTCAGCTCCGCCCACCCCTCTTTTCCTCTAGCTGTCACCATAGTCCTGTCTGTGTCTATGTGTATATATATTTGCTTATTCCCTTCACCTTCTTTTCACCCAGTCTCCCAGTCCCTTTCACTTTTAATGGCACCTTTTAATTTGTTTTCTGTTACTAGTCCTTCTTTTTAAAATTCAAGTGATGTTTGTCTGTGTGATAGTTTTCAACTGACATGATTTTTCTGCCTTGTGACCTGGTAGGAACAAATTTAAACACTTAAACTAGAATGTGTAAAAAGGCTTTGGGATCCTGTAGACAACAGACACACGAGATTTGTCAGGAATAAGTCCAGCCATTGTTAATAAAATGAGAATAGTTTGCATGACATCGATGTAACCTGGCAGCCAAGGAGAGTGAACTGGAATGTGCGTAAATGAACAATGATGACTTCACTGTACTAGTCACTGGGGGTGGTAGATGCCGTTGAGTGAGCATGTGTACTGTGTGGCTGTCACATTCAAAGTGACTGAGTAAGTAGAGCAATGAATTCGCATCAAATTTTGCATGAATCCCTTGTTGGTGTAGCTCAGTGGACTGAGTGTGGGCCTGCAAACCAAAGGGTCGCTGGTTCGATTCCCAGTCAGGGCACATGCCTGGGTTGCAGGCCAGGTCCCCAGTGGGGGGTGCACAAGAGGCAAACACACATTGATGTTTTTCCCCCTCTCTTTTTCATTCCCTGCCCCTCTCTCTTAAAATAAGTAAAATATTTTAAAAAATAAATACAAATAATTTTTCATGAAGCTTGAACATTTTTCCATGGAAACTATTTGGATGATTCAGAAGGCCTCAGCTATGGGCAACTGGTGATTGGCAGCTTCATCACAGCAACACACCTGCTCAAGCACCGAGCCTTGTGCAGAGTTTGTGGTGAAACATCGAATCACCCACATGACTCAGCTGCCCTACAGCCCAGATTTGGCACCCTGTGACTTCCGACTTTTCCCCAAACTAAAATCACCTTTGAAATTTCAGACCATCAATGAGATTCAGGAATATACGACAGGGCAGCTGATGGCTATTGGGAGAACTGTGTGAGGTCCCCAGGTGCCTACTTTGAAGGGGACTGAGATGTCATTGTCCTTTGTGCAATGTTTCTCGTCTCTTGTATCTTCTTCAATAAGTGTCTCTAATTTTCACATTACATGTTGGATACCTCCTGGACAGACCTCACATCACTGTTGACAATGGATATTAACATTTACCCACTGTTTCATTAGCAGACACTATTCTCTGTTGCCAGAGTCTAAGGGCATAGAGCTCTAGATGTCCAATTGACTAAGCATGTCCATTGTATTCACAGGTTGAGGGCAGTAGCATTGGTGTGATCAAAAAAGCAGGGTGAATTCACTCATGGAATAAGCTCCTACTTAGCTATCTAGTAATTTCTATCTATTTCCACACTACTCTGTGAAGCCCAACTCCAACAATGGGAACTCAGGATCAGTATTATTGTAATTGGATTCTATTGTCATGACTCTGATTCATAATTTCTAGCTTAAAATACCACATCACTTCCAGCTTGAAATACCACAATGACTTGACTGTCGTACCACCTCTGTTTATCCCAAACCATGCTAAAAATTCATGGTCTATTCAAGGATCTAAGTTACTACTTATTTGACACTTGAGTTTTATAACAGAAAAATTAATCAAGATACACACACAAATAAATGTGCAAAATACATGCATTGCAGATGCTTAAGAACAGCTTTTACCGATCATGTCCTGGAGACTAAAATGGTATTTAGGGGAAGTGAGATTTTGAGGGCTATCATTTCTTTTGATTTTGCTCAGAGCTATTAAATATACAATATGCCCTCATTAAACCGCATGATATTTACTATTAATGTTTATATGATGCATTTACATTTTGAAGAATATCTTGCAGAAAAATCCTTTGTAGTATTTCAGATTGAGTTGTTCTTTATGGCAATAATTAGACAGCATTGTCAATTATTGCTTTGAATGAATTATGGTTTGTGGTGATAAAACCATGTCATTAGATGGAAATATCCTCAATTTCATTACAAGAACACATGCACCAATTAATCTGAAAACTATGTCACATTGTTTATATCAGATATATATATGTGTATGTGAGTGCACACACACACACAGACATTAATTCCTAGTAGCCACGGGTATGGTGCTGGTGACAGTGACGATGATGGTAGCAGAGGTGGTGGAGTTAGCGATGATGATGGTGATGGTAATGGTGGTGGAGGTAGTGGAGGTCGTGGTGGTACTGGTGGAGGTGGTGGTGAAGGTAATAAAGTAGAAAAGCAAGAGCTGAAAAACACAAAACATGGGCCTAGAATTCAAGCTGGGTTTATGTTGTTTGAGATGGAAGTGAGATTTCCCACTGCCCACTCCAATCCTTGGCACTCTCTACAGAGACGTTAAAATACTGTCACCCTGGACAACTCATGCAGCAAGTTCTCATGATGAAACCAGAGACAAATGAACCGCCAGTGAATAGGAATGAATCTGCCACTGTCCTAACCTTCCTCTCAGGAACCCAAAAGGAGGACAGAACAGTGCTTATTAGCTGATATATCTGTGACATGCAGACATAGATATGCAGCTCAACATGGGGGAGATTGGAATAGAGTTTCTAACAAATTAATCCAGAAGGGATTTATTGAGCTCCAACTATGTGCTGAGTCGAGCATCATGGATACAAAAATGAATATGACACTTTCTCTGCCCTCAAGGAGATAATATCAAATCTCTGCTTCATAATGTGAATTGGAAACCTGTCATATCAATAGTGGAGGGGAGTATGATCACTAACACTTTATGATAGAAGACGGTACCAACAAAATGAAGGGATGGGCAAATGAGGAGTATTTGAGATGGGAGAAGTCAGTAAAGCCCAGTAGAATTTTACTATTTGTAAAAGTGTCCATAAAATTATACATTTATAGTATATAGACTTTTGTTGTTAAAATTAATTAGAATGAGAGGAATCACATTTAATCATTTTAATGTGGAAAAATATAACAATTGTTGCTAATTTAGTGTACATAGAAGACAAATATAATATATTGTGGATCTTATTTAAATGTAGCCTTTAGGAAGACCTGTTCTTAAAAAAAGGAGAGAAAGAAACAACTATGTCTTGCTGGTCTTCTTGAGACTTTATAACTATAATAGTTCACACATTCAAAATTCTTATTTAAAATTAGCCCACAGAGATAACTCATGTATTTTATAATTATTTATTAAGTATGGAGTTGGTATATTTTTTATAGCTGGATTAATTTTTCTTGATTTCAGATGGCCATATTTTCCTGGATGGAAACATTTTAACATAAATCACAGGACATTTCTTTTTTGAAGATCAAAGCAGAACACCGTGCTCTATTCTTTAAAACCAGGCTACCAATTTAAAATTTGAACTATGCTTTTAAATATATGTATTTACATATATAAAGCACTGGCACTCTGTAGCACGTCCAATTCTTTATGCAAAGAGATGTTTTGGAACAAGAGATGTGGTTTTAAAAGAGATGCAGTAACCTAAGAGTTAGTCAACAGATAAATGCGTTACACATGTCCAGCACATTCATTGTTTCTAAAAGTCGTTTTATCAATTTTGTAATTTTACCTCCACTCCTAGAAGTAAGTCTGAGGACATTTCGTCTAATCTACACCTTCCCAATAAGGCTTAATGTATTCCCAGAGGAGGTAAACCTGGATAATATCTACCTATCTACCTACCTACCTACCTACCTACCTACCTACCTACCTACCTGTCTACAAGGTTGGCATGGGGAAAGCATGCATTGATATTCCAAATTGATTCTGTTTAAATAAGAAAGAACTCTTGGTTTGGGACATTCAATGGTAGACTTTGAATGTCCCCTTCTCATCCCAGTGTAGGGGTAGTGACAATGACCCGCTTTCCCCTGCTGGGAATCACGAATTACGGACTGTGCTCTTTGAGGAAAAAGAACACTGACCATGGAAAGAAGGCTGAGCAGAGGTCACGAATTATGTAACTAGCAAAGAAAGTAGGATAACATGGGCTTAACGTTGTAACACATTCATTGTGAAGGTTGAATTCTAAATTAACAATGGAAGCATTAAAAGGAAAAAAAGATAACCAGGACTGACTGAGGACCCACTTTTAAATGTTGTACCTTGAAGCATAAATGATGCTTGTGTACTTGACACAGTGGAGAACATTTGTACCAGGATGACTGCAAGGATGCAGGATGATCTATCAATGCCCTTGACTCCCCAAGGGAGGTACCACCAGTCCCTTTTCCATCTCTGCCTGAGAGGTTACCTGGCAGGACTTGCTTGGACCTACCCCTTCACAGCAAACATGGCAGTGTGAGCTGGCTCATCAGAGCACTGACCTGACACGTCCCCACTTGTAAGGGCTACGGGGTTCCTGTGCAGCGGGGTACCGGGTCACATCTGAGCCGACACTTCCATCCACTGCTGAGTTCAGACAGGACCAGTGCTCTGGCAGCCTGGAGACAGGGGCTGGTGGAGTCTGTTAGTCTGCCGGCCCAGGAGGTGGTTCTGGGGAAGAGTTTTGCTCTGTGCACTGTGGGGACCGGGGTGTGTCTGAGAAGGTGAGGAGAGCTAGGCAGAGACTGGCAAAATGGGTGGGAAATCCTCCAAGGAGAGAACTGATGTGAGTGAAAACCAGTCACCAGGCATCATGAGCAGGACGCAGAAATGAGGAGTGTGGCCTCAAGGACCATATTGGGAGCCATGACTTGAATATTTCCCCACTCAGCAACCAGAAAGGCACCAGGTAAATATGGGAAAAGACTATTTTTGTAATGCCTAGGGCATATGCAGCCCTGTTAAGGGACTCCAGAACAAATTGTAATGCAAAGGGCAGCAGGCCTTTCTTGTTCTCTGGGCCACAAACCGCTCCCTAACGTAGCCTCCTGGCGGCTCAGGGCAGACATCTGCGGGGGCACTTTGCTCAGGGAGCAGCAGGTGAGGCCATGAAAACAAGCAGAGCAGTGTATGCCATGCCCAGGGGAGCAGTGGCAACCAGAGGGGGAAACTGCAAAGCCTTGTAACACGGTGGAGGTTCCTGCTAAGCCCGGTGTATAAAATAGACACATAAAGGAAGCTGGGAACAGCAGTTCTAATACAGAGTGGCGGACAGGGCTGTGTGAGGGACATAAATGTGTGACAAACATAGACGGTCCTTGAATGACATGTGTAAGTATGCCTCTGTGTGTGCTTGCTGGCATGCATGTGTTTGCATAGGCATGCCTGCACAGCACAGGCATTGCTTACATGTGTGTGCACACCCATGCATACATGCCTATGGATGCATGTGCACACCTGTTTGTGTGTATGCATGCTTGAGTGTGCATGCTAGTGCTTTTTATTTTTTGGAGAAGAGAGATGAATGGGAGATACTTAGCATTTTAAGTAGATTTTCCTTAACTTTAGCCTCTTTCTTGTCCCATCTATGTATAGGTAAATTTATCCTTCTACAACCCACAGACGCTCTCAAAACTCTGAATGCAGGTGACTGCCCTCAACTTACCTCCTTCAACTTGTGGTGCTGGTGATCTCTCCCAAGGATTCAGTAGTTATTTGCAAAAGAAATGGGGTCATAGATGACCCAGCAATCCCTGCTCTGGGTCTCTCCACCCCAAAATTGAAAACAGTTATTCATTAAGATATATCTACACCTATATTCACTCAAACATTACTCACCAGATACAAGAGATGGATAGAACCTAATGCCCTTCGATGGGTGACTGCATAAAGATGTACATATATACAATGGAATACTACTCAGACATAAAAAAGAATGCCATTTGCAACAATCTGCAGGGATCTTAAGAATCTTATGCTAAATGAAATAATTCAGAGAGAAGAGGACAAGAACCACAGCATTTCACTCATACGTGGAATATAAAACGGAAAGCAAAAGCCTAACAAGCAGACTCAGAGACCCAGACAACAGAATGGGGGGTGCCACAGGGGAAGGGTGGGGACGTGAAGAGGGCAAAGGTGGACAAATAGCTGGTGATGGAAGAAGGCCAGACTTTGGGTGGCGAACACAATGCAGTATGCAGGTGATGTGTTGTAGAAAGGTACACTTGAAACTAATACAATGTTATTAACCAATGTTACCCGAATATATGTAATTTTTAAAAAAGAAAGTTGTAATTAAGCAAAAAATAAAGAAATTGAGAACAGCTGGAGGAGAGGCACGATGCTAAGAGGAGCTGTGGGCTGGCGGCCTTGCAAATTTCACATCAGACAGACTTTCTGTGGCCTAATGATATTTTAGAAAGTAATTTGCATAGATACAGCTGTTTCCATAGCAACTCAAATAGTGTTATATAATATCACAGCCCTAATGGAAGCTTTAGAAAAGCTACCTGGAAATGGCAAGGGGACTCCCTGGAGGTAAAAGGACTTTTAATAAGACCCTGGTGTTTGGAGGTTCATCAGCAAACGGCAAAAAAGGTATTCTTTGCCTTTCAAGGATGCGTGGCTTATTTAATCAGACTTGGGCCTTGCTTCTGGGAGAAGTCTCATCCTGGGATCACATGATCATTTTTTTCTTTTCAATCCTATTTTCATCAGGTTCAAGTTAAAAATACCTAATCATGCTCAATGTGAAGTTTATACATGACAATGCAATTTTACATCTGTGTTTACACACTCCAATAGCCGAGTTAATAGCAAGGGCAGTTTTGCAGAAAATTATTAAATTGACAGACTGATTGAAAATCCTAAAGGATTCATGTTCATCACATAACCACAACCATGTCTTAAGCCCAAATGTTTACTTCCTGTTAATTTAACATGGCATTAGGAAGCCTCCTGCAAGTGTCATAGAAGATAAAGTAAATTAACACCATGCTGCCTAGAAATGTCCTTAGTGCAGGATGCATGTAATCCAGTGTGTATAAGTGACCACATGTATCAGCAAAAGCCTCCAGTGCCAACAGCTAAGGGGAGGCATCTCCATCACTGCTCACCCTTGCTCTGGAGAGGTGCCACGAAGCTGAGGCTCCATGGCCAAAGCAACTGTATTTCGTTTTCTTCTCTCTTTTTAACCCTCTCTTTTCTTTCATTGCCCTGAACATGCTTGGGGCCAATATAAAATTAAACATCTAATCCATCCAGACTACGAGAGCACTTAAAATCAAAGAAGGAAAGCAAAACAAAAACTGCTCCAGTTCATCTCCAAGGCTTCTTGGTATGAGCAAACATTTTTTGACTGCTTTAGATCCCCATTTCTCAGCCTCAGATTTCCAAGCATATTACTGCTTCTCACTCAATTTACAGAGAAAGAATTTCGAATGAAGAATAAAAGGTGGAGGACAATTTTTTTAATCTAAAAAAAAACCTCTTAACATAAAATGTCAGGAACAGAAGTAGCTTTTCTTACTATTGATCCTTAGGAACGTAACGGTATGGCTTAATATAAGTAGACACATGCTCCTTGACTTAGGATGGGGCTATGTCCTGATAAACCCATCCTAAGTCAAAAATGCACTGAACACACCTAAGCTACCAAACATCAGAACTCAGCCTAGCCCACCTTAAGCGTGCTTAGAACACCACCTCCAAACTACTGGCAACACGGTGCACTGTTGTGTACCTGTCGTTTATCCCCCTGATCATGTGGCTGACTGGAGCTGTGGCTAATTTCTGCTGCCCAGCCTCACGAGAAAGTATTTACCACATATCACTAGCCTGGAAAAGATCAAAATTCTAAGTCGGAAGAATGGTCTCATATGAATGCATATGGCTTTCACACCATCACAGAGTTGGAAAATCCTAAGTCAAATTATTTTATGCCGGCGGCCACCTGTATCCGGAAACCACATCAGAGTGAAAGCTTATGTTTGCTTTTAATGAAGTAACTGCAAAGACAAGCTTTGGATACTATATTTGTGAACGGATGAGTATGCCCCTTGAAAATGGAACTGAGTTTATGAATTAAAATCCATTTTCTCAAAAATCAATCAAACATGCATGACAGCCGAACAATATGCAGGGTGAGTGGCTCTTTGGCTGGCCTGTATCAGCGATGAAATACCACTTATGTTTGCAATGGGACGGCTGTATGTGCAGTACTGCAAACTTTGATGTGCAAATTTCTATGTTTTAACAATAGTGATTTAAAAAGTTCCCAAACTTTTAAGTTGGACAACTGTCATTTACACAGTAAATTAATTGTTGCTCACTACTGTGAATTAATATTTAGTTTGTGCCAGTTTTCTCTCATTGAAGAGGACAATGTTGACCCTAGGAGTACTTCTACCAACATGTGTGTGAAGTAAGGCAAGTTATGTGGAAAACTGGCAAGCACCATCCTAATTCCCTTCCCTCCAAAGGCACTTGGCTCCTAGAAAGGTGTAAAGAGGCAAGTTTGCATGGAGGAGAACGCTGCCCTTCGAAGCAGGCAGCATTAGGCCTTGGTGCATGGAAGCTCAAAACAGCAGACATACAGAAGGGACCTACTCTGCGTGGGAGTTTGTGTGCAAGCATGCATGTACTCAGCCACCCATGCTGAGAATGACACAATCAAATTTATTCTAATTAAAGGAGCTGTGGTTCTATGAGGACGTATGGGGAATTTACCCCTACAACTTGCCTGCCTCATGTTTCATTCCCTTGTTACTATCATGTGAAAGACTCATATCCATCGACAGCAGTACCACCCTGAATGCACCCAATCTTGTCTGAAAGACTCATGTCCATCTTTAAAGCCCATTACACACATGACTTTCTCCATTGAGTCTTTCCTCATCTTGATTGAGCATTCTCTTTCCTCTTCTAAGCTCCCCTGGCCCTCTCTCAGTGCTTACTCTGTAGAAGAGTTACCCATGTGTGCACCCTCTCTCACACTTGATCGACAACTCCCTGGGAAACAAGCTCATGTCTACATCATTTTTATATTTTATTTCATCCTAGCCGCCTTACACATTGTGGTGCTCAGACACAGAGTGGAGCCCACAGAAAAGAATGAAGGTGGACAGAAAAGTCAGCTGCTAAGGACAAAGTCCTTATTTTTCTGGGACTAGAAGTCTCCACAAAACAGGTCTCTGTGTTGAGAAATCATTTCACAGAGATCATTTTTCTATGAACTCCCTTGGAAGGACACCTAGCTACTGGCACACAGCTGCCCTGATGGCAAATAGCCATGATGGGCAGCCCATGGGAAGAGCGGGTCACCAAGTGAAACAAACAAAGCTGAAGCTTCTCCCCGCCAGGCTGAGTTTCATCCTCTAAGCAACAACCAGGAAAGACGTTTATTTTGAACATTTCATCAGGAGTAACAAATAAAAACATCTGTTGGAAAGGAAACCAGGTGTTGGGCAGGAGAGACAGACATTCTTTAATTCTCCCCTCTCCTCCAGCATCCAGTGGGGATTTCCATGGTGTGTTCGTTAACACTAGTTAATGTAATTTTTGTGATAATTGTAGAGCAAATAGAGCAAACTCTCAAACATAATTAGGGAAAAGTGTTTCTAATTAACTTGTAACTAGTGAGTCACAACGTAGAGGCACAAATCAGTTATGCATTGTCAGACCTAACAAGTAAAATGCACTGTACATTTCCATTGGGCAAATAAAACAGAATGCTCTTGGCAACACTTTTCTTTGAACCTTTAGACCATTTTGCACACCTTGAACTTCAGGTAAACACAGGTATGCTTCACATCATCAGCACCAGTGATTGTGGAGACTGGAAATGAAGGCAACCTCAGTCTGATGACACTACATTTAAAATGGATGATGGGTAGTATGCTCGGATGGGAGGACCGAGTTTCTGATGGAACCCAGGAGGATCTGCAGGAAGCAGAGGACCACACAGGTGCAAGCCCCACTCTGGCAAACGATGCCATCAGAAGTGTTGCTTACTGCTGACTGTAACTTAGGGGACTGCTACAGACAATTTCTGCTATGTTTGTTAGAGGTGACTCATACTTTTTTTTCTCCCACATAAACAAGCATATTTGAGTAAGAGGTAACCTTAAATTCATTTTAATATGCAAAAAGAATAAATGAGCCATTTTTTGGATAATTTAGTTACTGAATACTAGAAGCCACAAATTATTTTGGTGTCTCTCAAAACATGTCCACGCCTCCTAACCCCCACCAATTGGTGGCTGCCCACCGTGGTTACTGTTGTCCTGGAGAGAATAGAAAGTGATGTTCTTCAAACACACATGATTGTGAGAATTGCCAGAGAGCCATGCTAAAAATGTAGATTACTAGGCTATTACTGTGGCGATTTGGGGCCCAGAACTCTGGAGTTGATTAGGGGGAGTTGGAAAATCATTGTGTAAGGCACGCAGGACACGGAAACAAGTCTAGGGAATGTGCCACCCAACAGCTGTGACCCTGAGCACCCTCCTTTAAATCTGGCCTCAGAGGACTGCTGGCTGTATCCAGGGCACCCAGCACAATGACTGAATTTATCTATCCCTTCCTGAGATACAAAAGTGCAGTGAATTCCTTGATTCTCAGGTTAGGCACTTTGGGGGAGCAGGAAGAATATAAAAGGCGGGAAATAATGTGCCATGTCAGCCCTAGAAACAGTCACCTGCGTCCTGCTTTCTGGCATGTGTCATAACGCAGGCTTCTAAGACTGACACGCATAGTCAACAAGTCAGTATCTTACCACAACATAAACTGGTATGAACTACAGCTCCTTTAAACACATTTCATATCAAAATATCTTGCTCACTGGAATATAGGTGTCACCATCTTGGTCATTAAGAAGAGAGCCACACCGTAGGGAAGGATGATCTGTGACTGGGAGGAGCCTGGGTTTCTGAAGAATATACGCCAGAGAGAAATGGTCACCCTGGAACACTTCAACTCCATACCTCACTTATGGGAAATAGCAAGAAACTCTCATCTAAGCTAACACACCATTGTTTTGGTCTTTTCATTTCTTCAAGCTGAGGTTCATTCCTATCACTTTCTAATCTCCTTAGCCTGCTTCATTGGTTGTCATAGCACCTGCCACTCCCTGAAATTACAGGTTTATTGTCTGCCTTGTCCACCACAACACAATCACCACAAGGTCTCTGAGTTTTAGGCTTGAAACATTCTGCAACATTTCTGCTAATGGATATTGAAATTATACTTAATGTCTTCATATAGTTCCCTTATTTTTATATAAATTAACTGTAATCCAAGACCCCTCCTAATTGTGCCCTTTCTTTATCACCTTCTCCATCTGGTTCCCTGGAACACAGGCATCACCACCTGGGCCTTTAGGAAGAGCACTCTAGGGATGGTCTGTAGCCATAGGGTACCTGGGTCTTCATTCACCCTTGTATCTTAAGCACCTAAACTTCACTGCCACAGAGCAGACACTCAACTAACATCTGTTTGATGAATGAATGAATGAGATACACACTCTACAGAGCTACTTCAATCTTTAGGACTAAGAGTAGGGGTGGACAGGAAGTTAATGAGGTGAATTTCTTAATTTGATTAGACTCAGCTTGGTTGGGGAGAAAATTAGGGATCAGAGCTAGTGCTGAGGATTGTAAGTTTTTGCCCTTTGCATTTGGACATAACTGGGCTATCTGCTATAGAGAGAGAACCCTAATATATTTAAAACGACAGGACATAAGAGCAGAATCTGCATCTCTGTAAAGAACTGTGAAATGCATAGCTGGTTAGGAGATGAGTTGGGGTCAAGAGGCAGACCAAACACAACACTTGTCTCTTCTCCCCTTCAGGGATCCATTAGAATTAACAGCAATGGGCTGCTGGGGAATGATTCTTCCCCAGACCAGCTGTTTCCTTCCTGTGAATGGAGCATAATTAATGTAACACAGGCTTTCCTACCTCCTCTCATTCTTCCCCTGGGAGGTAGAGGGACTTACCAAGTAATTTGTGGGCATGCATAGCTTGGTGCAACTCTACTTTTGCTCCTCTTGGGAATGTGTGGCCCCCAGGAACATGGGTTCCTCTCGTCTTTATGCAGTGTGTCCTAGGTGGGCTGGCAGAGGAGAATGAAGGTTGCCCTGACTCAAATGCTACCTGTGCATGGGTGGGTATGTCTGCCTAATTCTGGGCAAACAGGCCTAGAAATGGACCTCCAGCAGTACTTACTGGCCTCTAGCAGTAATGAGTTGAAAATATGGCTTCTGCCTTTACTTTGTTCAGAACTTGGCAGTGGAAGAGAGGGTGCAAAAGAGGGTTCTACAAACTAAGGCCTTGGGGCCAGCCACCTACTTTTGTACATAAAGTTTTGTTGAAATATAGCCACAGCCATTTGTTTATGTATTGTCTACTGCTGTATTTTCCTAATATAGGAAGAACTGAGTTGTACCAGAGACCCTGCGGCCTTCAAGCTAAAATAGTTACCATTATAGAAACATCTGCCAACTCCTGTTCTGGAATCCAGAGGAACGTTGGAAATGCATGTTACTGCTAAAGCAATGCTTTCAGATTAGAGAGCTAAGGGAAAGTAAAGGGCAGGCAGGGTTCCATTCCAGCAAACACTGCTATCCATACATATGTTCAAAAGCAGTGTGTCCACCTGAAGAAGTGGGTCAAGTGGGTCAACAGGTAGAAACTTGGCTGAGCCATCCTGAAAGTTACAGGGGACTGGTAGAGGGAAATGAACTGCAGAAATACACCCCACCACAGCAGTCAGGAGGGGACAGGAAGAGGAGGATCTCAGGGCCTGAGCACAAACAAGCACAGAGTACAGGTGCTCCTGGGTGCACAGGTCTCAGCAACACCAGGAGCAGCTTCAGCTCAGGAATCTGTTGAGGTGATTTTGCAGCCTCTGTAGGGACAGGTGATCTCATGCTTTCACAGTACAAAGCAGAGAAATAGCTGTTGTAACACAGGATGGAGAGACACCTGTTTAGCAAGTGATAGTGGAAGGTGTGTCATCAGCACACGCCCTCCATGCAGCCAAGAGGGTGCCAGCATCTAAATGTTGCAAGATGACAGCAATGTTTACAATTCCATTTTCCCGAAGAACAGACAATATGCATGGAAGGACTCATGTGCCCTTCAACTTGTCAATGCATAATACCAAAATTAACCATTTGCCAGGGTTGTTTCTTCTGATTCAATTTGAGGTCAGATTGTGGACTCTGGAAGCCAGGAACCAACAGACTGGCCTCCCCTGACTAATTAAATCCAAAGAGATCTTCATTTCCTCATTTGTCCTCCAATTCTGGTGGGCAGAATAATGGTCCCCTAACAGTGTCCCCATCCTGATCTCCAGAATCTGTGACTGTGTTGCTTTATAGGGCAAAAGGGACTTGAAGATGTAATTTAAAGATTGTGGGATGGGGAGATTATCCTGGAGATTATCCTGGATTATCCAGTGGCCCAATTTAACCCCATGTGTCCTTAAAAGTAGAGAACTATTGCTGACAGCAGTCAGAGGGAAATGTGTCTATGGAATACTTATTTATCAAAGATGTAATATTGCTGGCTTTGAAGATAGGAAGTAGGTCACTAGTCAAGGAATTCAGACAGCCTCTAGAAGCTGAAAAAAGGCAAGGACTGCCCCCTAAGGTCTCCATAAAGGAACACAGCTCAGCTGATGTGCTGATATTAGTCCAGTGAGACTTGGGTTGGACTTCTAACTGCCAGAAAGGGAAGAAAATTAATTTGCACTTTTTAAACAGAAAAATTTGTGTAACTTTGTCATAGCAGCAATTGGCAACCAATGCAGACTCTACTGAGCGATTACCATGGCCCTCGGCTGGAACTGATCTCTAGGTGTAACTGTGTGTAGGGTAACTGCTGTTAGGGCTTGGGATGGCTTCTTTTCTAAAGGGGATGGGCATGGGCCAAGGTTTGTGAACACCCTGAACAGTGAGATGAGTGGGGATTGACAATGAAATAATGCATCTGTTGAGGCTTTGAAAGTATGCCATCAATTTCAGTGTGAGGCAGCTTCACTTTCTGAAGAAACTAGACCTTGAGGAGGTATGGAGAATCCTTCTGGTGAAGATAGTGTAGAATAAAAAAAATTGAAAAAAATGGTTTTTATATTTTAGTTAACTTAAGAATTGTGGACTTTGAACTTAAACACACAATGGCAAGAGATATTGATTTTTAGACTTTAATTCCTTTGAACTTTAATGTCTTTGGACTTCAACATGAAAGTGGATTTGGACTTTGATTTTTAATTCCTCTTTGGAAATTTGATATTTGGTGGGGTTTGCATTAAAATTCAAAGCATGTCTACATTGCTGGCATTTCATTACTGGTGTGTCTCTACTCATTTGTATCTTTATGATGCTGTTTAATCTTGTTGCACACAAGGACTCCTAGGTTATAAAGCCCCGTGAAGATGCAGGAAAGGCTATCTCGACCAAATGTTTAGCTTGCTTTGGAGAGGTGAACCAGGCCTCTGGGTGGTCATGGAAAATAAGGTAAGAGAAAAAAAAAGGCTGGAAGATGTTAGTGGTGAAAATGCTTTTCTGTTCCAATGTCTTCTCCCATTAAGGGTGTTTAATTAATGTTACATCCAAGACTCTGAAGTAGTAAGCCTATATGTGGCTAAGAGACTGTAAGTGATGCCTTCAACCTGGCTTCTATCAGCAACAGGGATAATATTTAGCAATATTTATACTTTGTCTTACCAAATGCTCCAAATTCATATAAAAATACACCCTTTTTAAGGGACATAATGGAACAACTCAGGAGAATACTTTCCAAAGAGGATGACTGCACTGGGGGAGAACTAAAAAGCTGCCATGGAGATCTGAGCATTAGAGAAAACTCCTCCTCATGTGAGTACTTCAGGGACTCCCCATCACACAGCTCACACCTTCCTACTCAGCTGGAGTCAAGCTCACCGTTAACAAGCTTCACTGATGTGCACAGAGCTCAAACTCTCTATTTCTCTCATCTTAAAAATGAGGAGAGAACTGAGGGTCTCTACAGCTTTAAAGTAAGCCTGCAAAAACAACAAGAAAGATTCCTATGAAAGAAAATAGAAAAAATATGACACCAGAGAAAAGTGAGATGATTCATGAAAAAACAAACTTTAGTTCTAATAATATCCTTAGAGAAATTCAAGAATAGTTGATATTCACAAAATAAGAACAGATTATTAAAAATAGCATAGAGGTCTTAGATTTAAAGTGATGGTGATGATGATGATATTTCCCTAGATTTCTGATCCCCCAAAACCCCTCAAAGACAAATTTTGGATACTGGAACAATCTCTCACAATGTATGATGAAAAGGCAAAGGGCTCCAAATTATATAAGAAAGTGTAATATAGAGAAAAAATGCAAGAGGTCAAAATCTGACAAATAATAATTCCAGAGAAGACAGTGAACATGGACATATTTTAAACAAAATAACAGTGCAATCTTCTGACAGTGAAGGTCAGTCACAACTCTTTAAATTAGGAGTGTCTGATACCAATGACTTTTTTTTAAAAAGGCACAGACCTAGATATATATACATCATCATAAACTTTTATAGTATCAAGAATCAAGTTAAAGTATAGAAAATATTCATTAGAAAAATAGACATGTATGAATATTTAATGTGATATTTTCAGAGTTTCATCTTCTAAGCATCTTTTATTAAGAAATGTATAAGAAAGTAAACCAAGAAAGAGGAGGGCATGGAATCTAGGAGACAGGAGTTCCAACCCAGGGGAGCTGTGCAGCAGGGCTAGCAAATGGTCATCCAAATGTGCCCAAACACAGAGGATTCTAACAGTGAGAATCTTTGAAACTGATGGCGGTTGAAATCATGAACGAAGTTGTGTGGACGGGCATCATAGTTGATGGAGGATCGACTCAGATGCAATGTAGAAATGTGCCCCTTTGACAAGCATCACATTGGACCTATGTGGGAAAATGTGATTATAGGGACATGCCTGGATCTGCTCTTCTACCATAATGCAAAGGCTGATTTCTGGCTTTCAAGTTCTTGAATCAAGTTATAGAAAACCTTGGGAGATTGACTATGATTACATAAGAAATGGCAAATACAGTCAACCCTGACAATGCAGAAGTCAAGTACAGTAACAGAGGTTATAAATGTAAAGGATGAAAACATGGGAGCACTAATATCCTTATCTTACAAAATGAGTGCTAAGAGATAATGTCTGTGTTAGATGGGAAAACTGGAGACTTAATTTTAAAGTTACCAATTAAATTTGCAAAGGGAACAAAGATAATGATCCCACCACTATGGTAAGAAGAAGACATCAATGATGAAAATGAAAAAATCATTCTCCATCATAATAGAAAGTCAGTATGAAAAGCCTATAATAATTGATTTGGAGTAAAATAAGCATATTGTTTAAAGACATGGAACAACCATGAAAAAAACTAAAACCAAAGGGAGAAAAAGCAAAAGTTAAGGCTGGATGCTTTTGAGGGGTCCAGGAGTACAGATAAGGCAGGGGACTGGTGGTGTTTTCATTATAAGGACTTTATACTACTTTATTTTTTTTACCATGTATATTTATTACTTTGACTGAAAAAAATCAAAAGAAGACAATGCATTTAATTATCACCCTTGCTGTTTCCAATCCTTCACAAAAATTGCTTTAGGAAGATGCATTAAGAAATCAGTAAAGGCAGAAAACTGTACTTGAACAACAATTAAGTAAGTAAGTAAGTAAGTAAGTAAATAAATAAATAAGAGATTAGGCCAATAAGAACCTATTTATTCTAAACATAGCAATACCATAAAACCCTTGTTATTCTGTACTTATTTGCATTTATTTCTCTGATGAGCAAATGTGTTTGCTCACCTCTGGGAAAAGGAAAATGACAGTCTGAATTTAAGTCTGTATTAGTTTCCTGGAGCTGCCATAACAAATTACTATGGACTGAATGATTTAAATCACAGAAACGTTACTGTCTCACAGTTCTGGAGGTTCCAAGTCCAAGATCAAGGTGTCACCAGGGTTGCTTCCTTTTGAGGGCTATGAGGAGAATCTGCTCTAGGCATCTCTCTGAGTCTTGATGGTTTACAGGCAATCTTTGGTGCTCCTTGCCTTATAGATGTATCACTTTGATCTCTGCCTTCCTCTGTCTGCATATGTGTTCAAATTTCCCCTTTTCATAAGGACACAAGCCTTGTCTGATTAAAGATTCACTCTACTCTAGTCTCCTAACTTAACTAATTACACCTGAGTCCCACATCAACCTATGAATTTGGGGGGAACACAATTCAGCTTATAACTTTGGAGACTAGGCATCGAGTCAACTGACCTAACATTACTATGTAAAATAGTGAAACTGAGATCGGTCTCCTTAAATTAAAAGAAAGACTATCTGGGTCTCTGAAGCACAAGATCAAAGCATACACTCTGCTCTCAGAGAAGTAGAGCTCTGAAGGGCACTTGCTTTCAACTGAAATAAAACTTATTTATTAAGTTTTATGGTTCAATAAAACCTGCTTTATTATGATTTGTAAAGCACTCTGAAATCTTCAGTTGGGCATTTCAAAATTTAGGTTGATTATTTCCATATTTACAGGGAGAAAAATTATATTAGTCAAGCCCAAAGGACGTGCAGCATTTCTAATCAAAGTTTATTTGCTTTGGAGCATTTCAAGTCATGGCTAGCATATCGTGGCTTCAAGTGGATTTTAATAAAATTCTGATCAT
>PVKM010011777.1:5269-32786 GCA_004027735.1 Carollia perspicillata | reverse complement strand
TACCCACAAGCAAATCGGGCCCTTCTGATGCTGATTCCCGGGTGAGTACGTTCTAGGACCCCATGGGTCTCTTCAGTGAACTCTCCTGTGAGGTTGGAAGTTTCTCCCACTGCCGCCTCAACCCCCACAGGTTTTCTCAGTCAGAGATTCTGAGACTTTATTTCCCCACACTGGAACCCTGTGTTGTGTGGTTTGCCTCACTCCCCAGTTGTTCCTCCAAGTTTAAACCCCATCAGTCTTCCACATATACATTAATTATCACATTTATGAAGTTCTATTATTAATCTATATAATCATTAATAAAGCACTTTTCAGATAGATAAATAAAAGTTTTTCACCAAATGCCCAGAAAATAAATAGTGGTTATAGGAAGAATCCGTTGTGTTGCCCTCTTAGACCACCAATGGCAGCATCATGTGTAGGGAGAAGAAGACACAAAAAGGCCTTGGGACATGGGTTCTGAGCCCCTGCTCTGTGTGGACAGTATATAAACATTGTGAGTCTCAGTTTGTTCAGCTGTACAGATGAGATAATATCCCACAAAGGAATTGGAAGTTGCACAGAAATTATGTATGCATCATCACATCCATCATCCTTTAAATCTCAAGTTGACTGTCATCTCCCTGACCCCAAAGACAACACACCAACACTCTGTTACACACACTTGAAACCCTTTGAACTTTGCCTTCATAGTTCTTATGACAGTTGTAATCATGCAAGTTATTTATTAATTGCTTGCTTTAATATCTGTCTCCCCCATGAGACTGGGAGCTCCTTGAAAAAGGTGATGTGTCCACCTTACTCCCAGTCTTACTCAGTGCCTAGGGAAGTGGCTGCTCAGACTGGGTGCCCAGTCACTACTGAAAGGATGAATGATTGTGAGTGAACTTTGCCAATTATTAAGTGCTATTCAAGAAGAAAGATATTGACTTCCTGCCAAGAAGGAGGCGTAGGTAGACACACTCTGCCTCCTCACACAACCGAAAGAAGGACAACAATTTAAAAACAAAAAAACAATCAGAACTTACAGAAAACTGAACTGTATAGGAGTCCAACAACCAAGGAGTTAAAGAAGAAATATTCATCCAGACCAGTAGAAGGGGCGGAGACAGGCAGCCAGACGGAGAGGACTCACGACAAGGCAGTGGCTGATGGACCCAGCAAGGTGGCAGATTTTTGACTGGGTGGTCCCACAGATAAACTGGGAGAAACAACTGGGAAGCAGGAAAGACTGCACAACCCTGGGCCCCAGTATGGGGAAATAAAGCCTCAAACCACTGATTGAAAACACCTGTGGGGGGTTGAAGCAACGGGAGAAACTCCTGGCCTCACTGGAGAGTTCGTTGGAGAGACCCACAGGGTCCTAGAACATACACAAACCCACACACCTGGGAATGAGTACCAGAAAGGCCCAATTTGATTGTGGGAAGTGGAGGAAATAACTGAAATCTGTCAGAGAGCTGAGCAAGCACCATCGTTCCCTCTTGGACCCCTGCCCCACATACAGCGTCACAACACAGCGACATGGGTTACTCCACCCGGGTAAATACCTAAGGCTCTGCCCCTCAGTGCATAACAGGTGTATCAAAACAAAAAAAAAAATGACCCAAACAAAGGAATAGATCAAAGCTCCAGAAAAAATACAACTAAGTGATGAAGAGATAGCCAACCTATCAGATGCATGGTTCAAAACACTGGTAATCTGGATGCTCACAGAATTCGTTGAATTTGGTTGCAAATTAGATGAACAAATGAAGGCAATGCTAAGTGAAATAAAGGAAAATGCACAGGGAACCAATAGTGATGGGAAGGAAACTGGGACTCAAATCAACAGTGTGGACCAGAAAGAAGAAAGAAATATCCAACCAGAAAGGAATGAAGAAACAAGAATTCAAAAAAATGAGGAGAGGCTTAGGAACCTCTAGGACATCTGTAAACATTCCATCATCCTCATTGTAGGGGTACCAGAAGGAGAAGAGAAAGAGCAACAAGTGGAAAAGTTATTTGAACAAATAATAAAGGAGAACTTCCCCAATCTGGCAAAGGAAATAGACTTCCAGGAAGTCCAGGAAGCTCAGAGAGCCCCAAAGAAGTTGGACCTAAGGAGGAACACACCAAGACACATCATAATTTCATTACCCAAGATTAAAATGAAGAAGAGAATCCTAGCAGCAGCGAAAGAAAAGGAGACAGTTACCTACAAAGGAGTTCCCATCAGACTATCAGCTGATTTCTCAAAAGAGACCTTACAGGCAAGAAGGGGCTGGAAAGAAGTATTCAAAGTCATGAAAGGCAAGGACCTACACCCAAGATTGCTCTATCCAGCAAAGCTTTCATTTAGAATGGAAAGGCAGATAAAGTGCTTGCCAGATAAGGTCAAGTTAAAGGAGTTCGTCATCACCAAGCCCTTATTATATGAAATGTTAAAGGTATTTATCTAAGAAAAAGAAGATTAAAAATATGAACAGTAAAATGACAACAAACTCACAATTATTAACAACCACAGCTAAAACAAAAACAGAAGCAAACTAAGCAAACAACTAGAACAGGAACAGAAACACAGAAATGGACACCACATGGAGGGTTATCAGCAGGGGAGTGGGAGGGGAAAAGAGGAGGAAAAGTTACAGAAAATAAGTAGCATAGATGGTAGGTAGAAAATAGACAGGGGCAGGGCAAGAATAGTTGGGAAATATAGAAGCTAAAGAATTTATGACCCATGGACATGAACTAAAGTGGGTGATTGTGGGTGGGAGGGGGAGTGCAGGGCAGAGGGGAGTGAAGGGGGGAAATGGGACAACTGTAAAGCATAATCAATAAAATGTATTTAAAAAAAGAAGGAAGATATAACATTTATGAAGCATTAACTGCCTACTAAGGATAGTTTTTAACATAATATATGCATGTTTCATATAATCTAACAGAAACACATGACTTTGGTACTGTTATTCTCCCAATCTTATTACTGAAGAAGGTGAGGCTTAGAAAGGTTAAATACCTTGTCTAAAACAATATTGCTCTACTAAAAAAGCCTTTCTTTTGTAATTTTCAGATTCTTTATAACATTGCACATATAGTAAAATAAAACAATCTAATTCCAAGTCTGGATTCTGGTAGAAGTTTAATTCTGATTTGATTATTAGATAATAGATGTGAGTCTTGAGCATGACCCTGCAATGATTACGGTTGAAAATTCAGCACATGTTTTTAGTTAAGCTTCTAAAACTCTACAAAATGAAATGACTGTGATAATTACAACATTGTATCTTGAGACAAAAATGAATGTTTATTTTTCTAAAAGACAATTAGAGAGCAGACCCTCAGGTTTTATAATCTATAGGCACGTACCCCTCAGTAAAATAGAAAAATAATTAATGGTAACATCTCTGACCTACACCAAGTTCATTTTGCACAAACTCAAGAAAATGAAATGCCTAGAGCATGACTTTAATCTAATCTTGATTTTAACCTTATGTTATGCATATTAATGTCAGCCCTTAAAAGAGCTCCTTTTATAACTCAAAAGTCATGTATTTCTACTTGTGTTTTAAGATTTCTCTCATAGAAACTTTGTCCCTTCTACTTTTTATTTTAGGAACCAAAGGTCTAAATTACTTTTCCTTGTAGCTTTCAATTGGAACCCTATCATAATAGACACACAGTATAATACATGTTTATAGATATAATCATGACAATATGATTATAAACATAGAATTATTAAAGTGAAGCAGGCTTTAAGAATGTGTGTGTTAATTGTACTAAGTTTTAAAAGCTCTGTTCATTAAAGAGATACTAAAAATAGTGGAGCCTTGGTGTACTTTGTGGGAAAAAAGTGTACTAAAATTTGTTAAGTTAAAAAATAAGTTTAAATTTAAAAACAGAGTGGTATATTACTCTTCGAAGAACTCCTACAGCACATAGTCTTATAAAAGATACAGAAAGCATACTTTTCTGTGATTAGGGGATTATATTAAATCAGATTTTGGTATGTCTTATTTTCACTGGGTAACCACTGCTAAACAAAAAATTCTAAGGAATTAGGAATTTTCATTTTTTAAATAACTATGAACTAGTTGATATGTTTTATTTTGTCAGAATTATACCTGGAATTCATTTTTTTTATTTTATTGGTATAATTTCGTAAACATTATTATACAAGGTCCAGCAGAAGTAACACCTGCGTAAGTGTGGTTGGTAGGGTAATAATATGGGTATAATAACTTATAGTTTTCATTGGAACATTTCACCTAAAATGGTATATGGTGTGCTTGAGTGTGATATTGTTATGTTACAGAATTACATGCTTATGATTTTGTAACAGAAATTTTTGTAATAAAAAGGGGGCACTATTTGTGCTGGGCTTGTATGTTAGTTTCAGGTTGCCACATAATGATTTAGTATCTGTATATATTGTAAAATGATCACCACATTAAGCCTCATTAACATAGTTACAGAGAAGTTTTCTCTTGTGACGAGGACTTTTAAGATCTGCTGTCTTAGCAACTTTCAAATGTGCAACACAGTGTTAACTATAGTCACCATACTGCACATTGCATCCCATGACTAACTTATTCTACACTTGAGTAAAATACCTTTGAATAAAATGTACTTGAGTTTGTACCTTTTTCAGTATGATTTTTTTCAATGCTCCCTCCTCCCAAAAACCTTCTTTTTATTTTGGATACCATTCACAATTTGGGTGAGATTTATCCTTTGTCTACCACGTGCTATGCTGGGTCATAGCACGTACAGTACTCAAAAGTGGTCTCTCTACTCAAAGAAACTTAAATTAACTGGGAGAACCTGCATATAGATAAAGAAGAAGAAAAGACATCAAGGAAATTGCCACTGTAAGATGTTTGAACAAAAAGCTATAACCATAGCCTCATGGTTCCCATCACTGGAAGTGAAAAGAAAAGCTCTTATTCTGGTACTGAAAATTCCCATCTAGGCCTAGGCCATATCCCATACAGCCCTTCAGTACCCTCAGTGGCTACTTCTTTCTGGGAAATCCACATTTGAGAACAAAATCAATAGTCCAGGATCTGTTTTACTGGTCACAAAAGGTACAAATGATCAGTCTGTGATAGAGTTTTCCAATTGACCTGGAATTTGTGTGTCATTTCTTCATATTGTTGATCCGGAGAGACTAACGGTGTTTTGATGACTCTAAATGGATGTTTATAAATGACTAAAAAAAAATTTAGATTCATACATAGCCAAGTCTATTTGTTAAACGCTACAAAATTTCACCTGTGACCTGAATAGGCACCACAGCACTGCTGCTTTTGAGAGTCGCACCATTCGCATAAATACCAATGTCCTGGTCATTGTTGACCCTTCTCTCCCATCCCCCACATCCTGGCAGTTTTTCAGTTCTGTTCAGTCTTCCTCCTCGATTTACACATAAAACCCTCTATTGGATTTTTCTTAAAATGAAATTCTAACCATAGTTAGAAATATTTAGCAATTTAATCCAACTTCTCTTCTGATCCGTTACATGCAATAATCCATTCATTTTCCTCAGCAAAGATGTATTATGTACTCTGTGTCAGGCACAGAGCTAGGCACCAGAAATTAGGGGTGACAAAGTGGGCCACTGAGTTTACATCTACTGAAGCACATGTTATCAGAGGAACCTATAAACACATATGAAAGTACAAGTCTGACATGTTCTGTGAGGGAAAGTTTATGGAAGTACCTATACTAGGGGGAATTTACCCCAATCAGAATGGTCCGGAAGATTGTCTAAGGAAGTGATGCATGAGCTGAAACATACAGCCTAGAGGGAAAAAGAGAGTCTTCTGGCCACGGGGGCCAGCATGTGCGAATGCTCTGGCAGGCGAGAAGAACTGAGGAGGCCAGTCTGCTGAGAGGGCAGAAAATGAGGGGCGTAAGGTGTGAACCGAAGACAGGCAGAACACACAGATTTTGGCAGGTAATTTTAAGGGCTTTTTTCTTAATCCTAAGAGCAGCAGGGAAGCCACTGAAAAGTTTTAAGTGGGGAAAGTAAATGACCCAATAGATTTATGTTTGAATAAGACCACTCTGGCTGCATTTTGGAAAAGGCATGGGACAGGGAGCCAGAGCAGATGTAGTAGGTCACTTGAGAGGCTCTGAAATCATCCAGGAGAGGAATGATGATCACTTGCAAATCATGGCTAGTGAAGGAGATGGGGAGAAGCAGCCATGTATTGGACATGAAGAGGATGGAGGAAGGTGTCAAGAATGACACCTGGGTTCTGGCTTTTCAAACTGGATGGATTTCGGTGCCATTCATTAGACCAGGTTTTCAGTTTGAGGTGTCTTTGAGACATCGAAGAAGCCCTGTTCGAGACGGCCAATGGATACAAAGAGTGGAGCTCAGGAGAGAGCACCAGGTCAGAGACAGAAAACAGGGGGTCATCTGAAATCTGAATCTGCCTTGCAATATCCAGAATGGCTTTCCACACTTCTGCTTGAACCTCTTCGAAATGACAGAAAATTCACTGCCCAAGTCCTACTCGTTAGTTCTGATTCTACCATTTGGGCAAATGAAATGTCTTCTACTTAATAGGGCTTTGGGAATTTGAAGAAAACTGGAATAGTGTATCTTATCACCACTTAGCATTGACGTGAGATCCTCTCTCCAGCAAAAAATCCAGTCAATTCAGTAATCTAGCCCTGCCCATCCCTTCAACTTCATCTATTACAAACTCAAAAACAGGCCCTAAAAACACCCATGTACTCACACATATTCCACTCAGATATAAGTATTTGGAGCTTCCTAAGTATGATATGTTTTCACAAACTTTTATGCCTTTTCTCATGCTGTTGTATGGAAAAGTGGTTTTTAATACCACCACATGTAGAATTGCAGCTCTACAGCAGAGGCTAATGAGACCAGCTAGCTAACAGTAAGAATGTTTTCAAGGGAATAGCTCAGACAGAAAGTGGCCAGTAGCTCTTAAGTTTCCAGGACTGTGGAACAAATGTGGACTCACTCAGAGCCAACACCGTAATACTCGGGTTGGTCACAGCAGGTTTTCTAGGTGGTGAGCAGTGTTTTGAGTTAAGGGACATAGCCCTCACCTACTTTATCAGAATGAGGAGGCTAACTACAGTCACGAAGAACCCCACAGTTCTGGTCTAATCAAGAGCTCCTTAGGCAGCCTTCCATAGGGTAATTCGGAGACTTGGGCTCCTTTCATCCAGTGCCTCCTCTGGGGCCTTAAAGCCTTTCCCTGAATCTCCTGCATCTTGTCAAGAGGTGAGGAAAGAGCAAAACAGGAGATTTTGCAGGAGATTTTAGGTGCCAGGAAGTGGTTTACACTTTTCCCATTCCATCATATGGCCCATGTAGTCACTGCAGGGAAGATTCCGAAATGTTATTCAGTTCCGTTCCCAGAAGGACAAAGCAGCAGGGTTTGGTGATCACACATGCCTTATCCTGGAGGTGATGCCCATTTACTCTCTTTCTCTCCCGACCCAGTGATTCTCTGTTGCCTAGCACGTTTACAATAGGCTGTAAGCATTTTAACGCTCTTTGCAATGTGACCCTAGTCTGTCCTTCCAGCTAAAATGGCAATTTCATTCTTCCCCAAGCATACTCTGCCCTGTTGCTCTGCCTGCCTTTACTCAGGCACTCTCCCCAGCCTGGGGCACCCTGCATCTCTAATTGACTGAAGTCTTAACAGTCACTCCAGGCCTTTCAGGAGGTCAGTTGGGCTTCACTTCCACTGGTCTGCCTCCTGTCGTAGTTACTTTTACTTGTGCTGTCACCTCCTTTCAGACTCCCTGAGGGCAAGCAATATATCTTATCTATTTTGTGTCACTGACAACCTCTAGGAAATGTCCAAGAGTGCTCAAGCAAATATTTGTTTAGCTGAGATGAATAGTTTTGTTTAAATTATTTCCTTAAAGAGAAAATAAGATGTATTTTTAGTGCTTTTTCATTTTTCTTCCTTTTTTCCTTTGAGGAAAAATATTTGTGGTAGTTGCTCTCAAATGATAGTGACCTTATTAAATGATAGTGGAACTTGTTATAATTATAGATTTTTGCCCAGACACCCACCCCTACCCCACACCCAACATTCTAATCCTACAGATCCGATGGAGCGGATATTGGACCTGGGTATCTGCATTTGGATTAAGTGCTTGGGGGGAGGGGTGTTCAGAAACACTGCAACATAATGTTACCATTATACACGCTAATGAACTATTATTACCTTCCTTTAACAACACAGATCAGTTTATTAACAGAGGAACAGGTAGTGTGAGGAACAGTAAAAATCAAGATGTTTGTCATATCGCCTTTGGATCCAAAGTTCTTGGACCACCTCCACTCTCTGGCAGAAGAAATAACATGAGGATATCCACTGAGGTAGGAGCAAGGTTTGAAGAGTTGATCTACACATGAGGGACGTGGGAAGGGAAGGGTTTTTTCCAATGTGGGGGGCGGGGGAGGGGTGGTAGTGAGACTACATGCCCAAAGCAGAAGGCTTGAGTACATTTTGATCAGAAATTCTGGACTTTCAAAGACCTCAAAACTGTTTCCTTTTTGCCATGTCAACATAATTAACATTTTTGAGTATTCTTTTTATTAAATATGCTCACAAAACTTAAATATATACGAGCATATTTTGTGGTCTCCTTCAAGGAGTTGGATCCTCACCAGATACCTTACAATGAACAGCTTCTCAAATGTTATCTTTTTATTTTCAGTTTCCTCTTAATTTCTGACATACACAGTGATTTTCAGTTCTACTAGAGAGGAAGTGCAGCAAATTAGAGCATTTTAACTTACATGTCTGGGAGACTTGTCTTCTGTTCTGTCTCACATTATTTTTCTCCTTTCTAATTTTCCACCAACTTTTTAACCTCATTTTTTCTCTTTTCCTCACTCTTTATTTGTCTAAATATTATTTCTTCTGTGTAGAGTCTACAGAAAATAAATGCAGTTCCTGTATTTTAAAACATGAAGATTAATTTCTTGCCTTTATAGACAATAAGATCTGTTGGGTCCAAAAATAACCGACGGTGCCAGCGGCCCACAGCAGAGAAGTGTGTTAGTAGTGAGGAAATGTCACCCTTGCTGATATCTGAGTCCGAGGAGCAAGGAGATAAAGAAAATATTCGCCAAGTAAAGCAGACTGTACCTATTCATGGTAAGAACGAATCATGTGTAAAGACTGACAGTAAAAACAGTGAGAAATGTCCTTGTTAAGATAAATCTGAAGTTATACTCATGACTAGACCCTATGTCCAAATACCACTTAAAAATGAAAAGTATCATATATATTGAAATATGTTTTGAATTTTTTTATATTTATTATAATCTTATGGAATCTATCATTCTATTTATTCTATTATTTCAAATTCCTGTAGTATCCTGTGTTTTTACTTTATGAAGACTGGTACAGAAATAATATAACATCTTTTTATCACTATATTTTGGGAACTTCATGTGCATTTTAAGATTTTTAATGTAATTTTATCTTTTAATTAACCTTTTCCATTTGTAAAGTATTCTTTATCTTCTCTTATTGATACTAAAACAATCCTGTTGGTAAAGAAAAGACTTTGTCTAATTTTATAGATTGAGAGTTCAAGGTTAACAAAGAGGTAAAGTGATTTGCAATCTGTAATTATTGGAAAGAATTGAGATCAGAACCCACTTCCTGTCAGTTTTTTCACTCTTACCAGTCTTTTGTGAGAGTCAAAACAGAGGCATTTTTGTTCATTTTATTTGACTTAGAAATTAATGAGCACTATTACAAACTATATCCCCCATGGAGTATAGACCCGAGTAAGGAAATAAATAACATAGATATTCAATCCCAGCCCAACCACTGTCTGTGAGACCTTGATCAAGTTTCTTAAGCCCTGTAAGCCTGTTTCCTCAACTGTCATGTGAAGCTATACATCTACTACTGGTGCTAGTAGTAGGGATAAATAACAGCTGCTTCAAAGAGTCTTTGTGAGGTTTCAGTGAGAAAAAAATCAGTCAAGCATATCCTATTGTGCCAAGAAATTAGGCACTCAGTAAATATTAAATGCTGCCATTAGTATTATTATTATTACAGAATTAAATTACACTTAAAAATTCTTTAGGTTTTCTAGTCTTCCAGTGTTCTTTTGGAAACGACCCTCTAAGTTCTTACTGCATCATACTTAACTATGCTTCCTCTTTTAAAGGAAGCAATAATGTTTCAGTATTGGCTTGTCAGTTTCATTTTTTATATTTTTAATGTAGCATGTTGTATGATTAATATTAACTAAATTACTTGTAGCTCTCTATAAGTTATATTTCATGTATAAAATGTATTAGTAATTTTGAAAGCCTGATAAAATCCTAACATTAGAATGGGAATAAACATCTATTTCCTGTGAAGAAATAAGTTTTTGATGCAGTTTTACATAATGTCAAAATGATACATCCACATTCTCATTATAGCTATAATTATATTTACTGAGTCACTTCAAACCATGTAGTACTTTCTGTTCTGGCTTTTTGTTCTTTCATCCGAAAATGTACCAGCCAATCTGCATATTATTCATCCACATCCTCCTCAAGAACCATCAGCAGATAAGAATAATAACAGGAGAAGATTAAGGTTAAAAAGCACCAGCAGAGAAAGGACAGAGACACCCAGCGGTATGGCACTAATTCAATACTATCTTATATCTGTTTATTATTCAGAGCAATGAAATCTGTCTCTGCAGGTTGTAAATTTCAAAGGATTATGAACTGATTCATTTAAAATATAAATGTCTGTTCTACAGGGATTATGAAAGTCAAATTTTCTGCAAAAGAGTTGCTCTACGGTCCTAACAGAGATTTTCTGGATTAAATAGACAGTACCACAGAAATAAAGGACTTTCTACTTCTATTCTCAAAGGCTGAATAAGTTTAAATTACTGTTTTTAAAAAATAGCCCATATTTCATAGAGGAAGTTTCTGCCTGTAGACTTTACTAAAATTAAACCTAACTCATAATTTTTCATGTTTCACTTGTGTCTCTTCTTTTTACATTGAGCCCTTTACAGATTGTTTTTGTATTTGCTGTCTCCTCTTTAAACTCCTTGTCATCCAATATATTTATTGTAGGTTAAAACTTTGACTCTTTGCAATCATGAAAGCATTAGACAAATGTAGGTGGCTATTATAGTTGTTCCTTTAGAAATGATTTGAGGCATGTATGTGTAGATGTGTATGCATTAGTCTGTCCTCCATCAAGCCCAGAATGTATCATGGACATATCTCTTAGCATAATTTCTCAAAAATGTAGGGTCCTAAATTAAATAAATAAATAGGAAAAATGTAGGGTTCTTGGGTAGGTTATAATTCAGCTTGCTAGATTCAATGTTATTTTTATAAGATGGTAGACAGAAAAGTTAATTCTGCAGTAATGATGCAGATGTTTAGGTGATCATTCTTGCCCATTTTCCTAAGGTGCTGAAAAGGAAAGAGCTTGCTTTAAGACTGGCATTCAGTAAGAATTATAATTTAATAAGACCCTTTAAAAATTATATGGGTTTTAGAATTCCTTTTATTACATATTGCAAAACAAATGTCCCCGTGCAGATATCCAGAAATTATATGATGAACCTCCACAAAAATGCAGCTGAGTTCATCTTAAAACATTCTACCGAAAAACTCACAATCTACAGTGTCACCTCTAACATGCTTTACAGTAATCATACAGAAAAGTTTACCCAATTAATACCAACCTTCAAAAATTAATTTTTGTAAACACTAAAAAAGTAACATAGTGGAAAATATTTATTCTAATAAAGGCAGCTCTTCAGGGAATAACAGGAATGAAGACAAAGCAGCGACGACCCCCACCACCGCATCCCAACAAAAAGCAGAGACATTGAACCTCAGCACTCCAGCACCCCAGTCTTCTCATGAAGCAGGTTTGCATCTTTATTATGCCATAATTGTCAGTAACTAAGAAGCTATAAATGTGTTAAATATTTCAAACCCTGTCATTTTGAAATTTTATGATGCACTCATTTGCTAAAGTCTATCATTTTTTGTAAATCTACTTTTAACCTCAATTTTATGTCAACCTTTAGAGGATGAAAGAGTATTTTTATTTTCAAGTTTTAATGCACTGGCTGCCCTGTCGAGAATGAAAGTTTAAAATTTTGAAGTTTTTTCATGATATTGTCACCCCCTCCTAAGATTATCTGTTGTTGCATTCTTCCGCCCTCTTTCTAGTGGAGACGGTTGGATTGTAGAGCATTGAGCCTATCAACGTATCTTGCCCAGCAGGTGTGCAGTACTTGTACAAAGGCAAATTGTGGGGTGTTTTTTTTTTCAAATCGTTTTTGAGCAAGGGAAAAAGGAAAATAAATTATAATTGTTTGTAGTTTGTCAGTCTTATTTATGCAATGTTGAAACCTTCATTAAAATGTTAAGCGCAATTAGTGTCTCTAGCATAAATCTGACTGTGTAGAAAAACTAATTAGATGTTTAGGTGATCGTTCTTGCATTTATCTTGTTTGCTGCAATATTGTGATTACACAGTAATTTACATATTTTCCTAAGAAAACACACCAAATTATTCATTACAATTGATATGGAAATATTGGAGGTAAAACTACGAATTCCAAAAAAATGTGTGGTGGTGAGATAATTAGAGTTTGTTTGGTGTAAAAACACTCCTTTTACTTTGACTTTGACAGTTAATAATATGTTTGGCAATAGGTCATACAAGTTGTTTAATTGCATAATGAAGATTCTATTATCTTTTCCTCCACTATTTTTTACATATCCATGAACATAATGCAACACATTGGTTTTTGTGATCTTTTTCAACCTTTATTAAAGCACCTACTTTGTTTACAAAGCACCTTCTATGTGCTTGGCACCCTGCAAAGGGGTTTGCTGTCCAAAAGAGGACAGCCCAGTGCCTCTGTTCATTTCACCTGACCATAGCTACTCAGGTCTCTCCACGTCGCCTTGTAGGTGGTCAGATGAAGTAGATTCAGCCTGCCTTTCGCCATTTACTTGGACTCTGTCCCTGAATATATGTAAGCCTTAGTCCTAGTAGATTTTTTCAAAGGAGTGTACATTTATTGTTCTTCTTTTATAGGCAAGTTCTGTTATATAGTGATAGTCTTAGATTAAGAAACAGATTAATACAATTGAAATGAATATAATTTTATCTGTGCTATCAATCGTATTTTTATTAAAGATCTTATTTGTTGCTTGTGCTTTTGTAGTATAGGCTTTAAAGTTTCAAGTCAGCAAATCTTAAATATATCTGGGCTACTTTTCTTGTGATGATAAAAATATAATAGGATTCAAGAGTCCGGGATAAAATAACCATGTCCACATTATAGTTCTGCAGAACACAGATTCCAGTAAGATTTTCACCACTGACACAGTGCAGCAAAATTAAGTTTCAAGAAAAATAGACCAAGTTAGAAAAAATGCTCAACTCTTTTTTGATGTCATTCTAAAAAAAAAGTAAGCATGCTTTTAATGATATTCATTATAAAGATTTGTCATTTCTAGTTTGCCTGGATCATAGTTATAAAATCTATCTCAATGTGGAGTACAAGACTGTAATTTTTAAAAGTTCTATAAAACTGTAACTCAGTGGTAGGATGTGGTATTTTTAAAGAAAACAAATAATGCTGTGCAAAACAAAATTCATATCAAACATTTTCTCCCAAAATTAAACAGAAAGGTCTTTTTCACCAGCAGAATTCACCAGTCACATTAACAAATATTTCTATAGATTTACTATTACTTGAAAAGTCTACTCAGATTAGTTTGTGAATTTTCCTGTTTCAATCAGCAGAATGGAGAGAAAAAGCTGTCGACCTTGTCATGGTTTCCTCCCCTCCATGATTTATAATCTAGATAATTCCCAGATACTTTGTTTAAAGAAACTTGTTAAGTACTCTGTCCTCCTGCAGTTAAAAAAAGATATTAGTAAGTCAGCCCTTTTTAAGTCAAAAGATTTCCCCCCCCGGAACGTCAAGTTAATGAAGCTGCGCTATAGAGAACTTGCTGCAAGACGGGCGATAATTATTTCAGACATAAATCGCTTGGCCAGTGTTTCAACTCAGATGGTGAGGAAGTGCACGAGAGTTGCCCATCTCACTATAGGCACTGATCTGTGGGTTAAATGTTGGCAGATTACAACATGGTGGATAAATTGTTATCTTGACTTTTACATTATTTAATAAATCTTTGTTTCAACAACAAGAAATTTTAACCTGACTACCTGCCTAAAATAACACTTATGAAATGCTACTAACTTTTCTCATCTTTTCCAAATGTCAGATGAATGGATATTTCCCGAAAACGATGATCACGTTTCCCACTTGGCACCCAGCAGACAGTCTCTACTTCTGCATGACGACTCCTGCCACACTTCACAGCTGTGTCTGGAAGCCAGCATGGAAAGCAAATGTGACCAACAGGCAGAGGAACCCCCGATTGTTCCAAAGGACATTTTCACTTTTTCATCAAGACCACGATCAGCGCCTCGTGGAAAGACTCAGAATGTGTCCCCAGAGGGGTGCCCATTTATTTTGGATCTAAAAGAGGACACCAGTGTGACCCAATCGGAGGATGACTTTTATGGCAGTGACAGCAGTGAAGAGGTACACTGTTTGATGAGTGAAATAGTTTTAAAGCACAGTGGTTCCATTACGTCCCAGAAACAGTAAAACTAGTTGAAATAAAAGAGGGGAAATCAGCTGCTATTTATAAAAGCGCAGCAGATTGCATTGTTACTCAACAGTTGCCTCAGGTTGTTATGGTAACTCTAAATTGCTGCCTTTTTTTATTAACAGTCAGCCAATTTCATTTTTAATTATAGAAACCAGTTTTTGTTTTGCTTTCTGTCTTTTCATTTTAATCATTGTCCCACAGAATGAGAAATAATATGCAGTTTAGTTTTATGATAGCAAAACCAGTAAAACATTGAGAACACATTGTTCTTGATCTCTGGGGAAATGGAGTTGCAGTTGCTAAGCATTCTGAATTGATGGTTTTCTGGCTTCCTTATTCCCTGACATCTTTTCACCTTAGACCTATTAGGACTCATTATTTTCCATATGGTCCCAGAATTTCAAGAGTTGTGCCAATTAAAGTTTAGATAATGAATCATGGATTACTTCTGGGACTTGCCTTGCAGGAGCTTTTTTGTTTGCAGTTATTTAGAATACAAATATATCTTATAAATTAGTAAATTCATAAAAAGTTTGTTTAAAAAACTTATTAAAAACCAAACTGAATATAGGTCTTAACATTTATTTAGTAAGTAAACATAATGATAAACCTTTCTTCCTCGTACAAAATGAATTTGTCTGTGATTTTTTTTAGCTTTATTCTTAAATGTTAGACATGAATATTTTCTTGGAAACTGTATTTAAAAAGCAAATTACAGTCAAGTTATGGTTTAGTAAAATTATACAAATCCTTTCTGTACAAAAATTATAGAAATAATTAGAAAAACTCATGTATGCTTACAAAACTTTGTTTTAAAAATTATAACTGATCAAGAATCCCCCTGTGGACAGGGAGACGTAGATGAAACCCGTAGCTCCAGTTGAGAATATGGTGAGATTATTCAGGCAGTAATTATGGTTTTTTGCAACTTTTAATGAGTTTCTGTAGCAAAGTACACGGGGAGATCCTTTTTTATATAATAGCCTTGCTTCTGCATGTGATGAAACTATCAGTTATACCAAACATGAACCTACTACAAACCCCTTTATGCATAAAATAGTACATTTGATAACGGCATTTTACATGTTGCTGTGGACGTCTCTGTTCCTTTCACTTTGAATAACTTAAGGCTATAAAACTGTAAACTGGACATTTGTCTTCAACATCTGGAGTTGTCCCCACTCCAGCAGTCAATTCTTCTGCAGTATTAATTGACTAATGTGATAAATTAATGCGTACCTTTTCATTAGTGGGTTAGAACCATTGGCTTGTGCACAGCACCGTCTGTCTTTCCTAACCCAAAAGAATCACTGCAATGGTGGGAATTTCATGGCAGGTGGGAAAGGGTAGTTCTCTGGAAAACTTGGAGGGATGTGTTATGGGGAAACTGCCCTTTAAATAACACCACAGGAGGATAAGCATTGAGAAGAAGCAAAAGAACTGCACGAGAAAATGAAGAATATTCGTTCTGAATATTTAAATTTATTCTTACTTCTATGACTTTCTTTTGCTACTAGCTACTCTACTTCTGGCATCCTTCAATGCTTATTATGCACACATGTACTTATTACCAACTACACTAAATTGAAAATAAACTGATCGTGCATTACCCAAACTCTGACTGGCATAGCTATTTAGTCACACCTGTGCCATGATCATCAGCATGACCAGGAGTGTGTGGCTAGAGTCCGTAATGGGACCATCTCATTGCTAACACTTACCCTGGGAGCCACAGAGAGAGAGACAGAAGCCTTGCCTTACTCTGCAAGTTTTGGGGTTTTCTGTTAGAGGCAATAACAAGACAAAAGCCAAAATACAAAAATATGACCAACAAAAGTGCAAGGCTGTATTTAAACAAGTTCTAGCGTTTGTAAGGATCTCTTCTTTATCAGCTTGGTTTGTTTGTAGTTTTTGTTTTGTTTTGTTTTGTTGGCAAATTCTTTTCCTGTAAGATTACTTCTCTCATTTATTAATTTTATAAGTCATTAGGAAATTGAATTACAAATTTAGAATAATTTATATATAGTCTTTGGGCAAAAATCAGTTTTGTTGATTTAGGCAACCTTACTACTACGTGTACTATTTTAGAATGTTGTAACCTTACAGTAACAAAATTATACTGAAAAAACATAATGTTATGTTATAAATAATAATGGATGAATGAGTAATAATTACATGACTTGTTATGCTTGAAGTTTATAATTTGTAGTTAAAAGACTTAATTTGCTGTAAGACCATTGAGTATTTTTTAAGGGAAGTTAGATGTTTTCAGTAGCATATAAATTAGGCAAAATTAAATCATGTTATTATGATAGAGGAAAAGCACATTTGATAGTAAAGGCTAATTAAAATAAGCTTAAAGTGATAACATTGTTTTTGTAATTTAAGTTGCTAAAATAATTCACATCTCAGATCCTCATTAATGTGAGAGCCTCAAAAGCATAAAATTTTTTGTGTGCATTCTCACCTTAGCCTTTGCTGTACTGTATGTTTTATTCCTTAGGCAGTCATATATACTAACATTACTGATAATTAGTTTTGAAGCTGTACATCTATTTGAAAAGTAAAGTATGGGAATGTATTTTGTGGACAGCGATAAAATCAAGACTACCGTGGAAGACGAATCATCTTAGGACAGCCATCACAGCAGAGTGCCGTTCGCACTGTTGCAGCGTCTGAAAGAGAAGAAGCGTGTTGTAGCCCTGTCCCTGCTCCCCGTGCCACTATTCTCAGTGTGGCGTCCAAACATACACATCTGGTTTGCAGCTTCACACAGTTAGCTTTATATTAATTAGCTATTGCTCTCCTAACAGTTAGCTTTATTGCTCCCCTAATTCAATTTCTTATTTAGAAACACTGTCACTTTTCCCCCAAACTCTGGCTGTGTATCACTAAAGCAGATATTTTCAAGGACAGTTAATTTGTCTTATATAACAGTCCAAATAGGAACGTGTGAGCCAAAAATTACCCATATTTGGACATGAATTTTGTGTACTGACTACTTATAGTGTTCAAATTAGCTAGGAAGCTTTCAGATCTCTCCATCTGACTTTTTGGAGGCCTAAAGGACAAAATTACAAACAGATTAAAAACACCATTTTAGTCCTTCCTCTCAGCATTACTGGTATTGTTGCTTTCAAGGTATTTTTTAGCACATAGTAGTTAAGCTACTTCATTTTATTTTTCCCCTGATAGGATATATTTCCGGATTATACTATAAACCGCTCACCCCTACACACCTAACTGATGGTTTTGAATGACTTTCTCACACACAGCTACATGCACAGCAGAAAGGATATCTGGTCCACATGAAGCTGCTTATATTTCTGTGTAACCTTTAAAAACTTTTAGATGTCAATTTATGTGTTAGAAAAAATATAGAAGGACTCTATTTTTAATATATTGCCTGACATGTTTATTCCTGTGTATTATGAATTACATCATGCCATACTATCCAAACCTACCAGGCACATGTGATATTATCCTGTGCGAGTAGTTCTTTTGGGCCATTCACATCTACATCTCTTCAGTCTTCATTGTTATCTTTTGAAGCCTTGTTCTTTGAAAAAGTCTCAGGCCCCTTGGCTATGACTTGGCTCCTCATTGTTGTACGGAGATAAAGGTTATAAAATTCTTGTCTGCCAAGAATAGTATTCTACAGCTTCTGCCAAAAGATAAACATCTTGCCCTGACTAGTGTGGCTCAGCTGGTTGGCCATTGTCCCACAAAGGGAAAGGTAGCTGGTTCAATTCCCAGTCAGGGCACATGCCTGGGCTGCAGGTTCAGTCCCTGGTTAGAGCACGTAGCAGAACCAACTGATCAATGTTTCTATCTCCAATCCATGTTTCTCTCCATTTCTTCCACCTTCCCCCACACTCTAAAAATAAATCAATCTTCATAAAATAAAGATAAGATAAGCCTTTAAAAAATAATAATAAAAATAAAAGACACCTTGCAGATAAGTATGTGGTATGGATAGTTTTCACAAGAAATCTTTAAAGCATTATTAGTAAAAGAGCATGAAATCTAACTTAGAGAAGAATATGTTTTTGTATTGAACCATCAAAGAAGTATCATCATCTTTCTCAAACAGTCACATGATGATGTTTGCCCATCCCATACAGTCTCTGTAATTTCTCCTGTGATTTTCACATGAAGCATCACTGGCTACAGGTTAAAGATCTTCACAAAAATAATTCACCCAGCCTCTTTTAATGTCAAGCATGCTGTAGGTTAGTTACTTGTTAGAAAGCCACATCTTCCTTTCATTTTATTTGTTTATAAACAAGTAAAATGCATTATAAGACACTCCTCTCCAGAGAAAACTGTGTTACTTTTATAGTTTCCTATAAAATCAAGAGGTTAACATAGATATCCTTCTTGGGGATGATTTTTAGTAAGGACATTTAAGATATACTTGAATGGTCAGTCTTGATGTCGTTAAAGAAATTATTTTTTTCATCCTGTTATGACTAATATCTTTAGCTATATTTATGTAAATAACTGTGCTCTTTGGTTGTCGTTGGAAATATGCGCCTATATCATCTGTATTGTCTGCTAGCCCAACTAAAAGGTGCTGTCAGTTCACACATTTAGTCATAGACACATTGGACAAAAGAAAACACCCCTGCTGACTCAATCTAAATTACAAAGTCAATACTGCCATCAAAGTGTGTTTGGAATATTGCAGATGTGTTTTGTGACAGAACTTTTAAGAATGTTATGTAAGACATTATTCGCAGTGGACTGAATTAAAACATCAATTGAAATATAAATAAATACAATCATCCACTTTTACAAAGGCTGAAACAGGGTTCTATCCTCACTCACTCAACATTAAAGTTGTAACGCAAAAAGCCGAGATCCCATCTGCTCCAAGTAGATGGCCCTCAAGAGTCATTGAAATCATCTTTTAAAATTGAAGCTCAGCAAGAGCAATCCATTTTGTGTATCCACAACTTGTCCAAATGCCCATCTGCATGTCCTTGTGAGAAACGCAGTTCAACAGAGGAGGCGCTGGCTCCTTGGGGAAATCATTCTCAGCCTCAGCGTACATATGCTGTGCTACAGTTAATCAGGCAAACTCTATTGATGTTCCTGGCACTGGAGCGTGATTGAATATTTAACAAACAACTGCTTCTGATCCCGGAAGACAAACAGTTCAAGAGATTTGGGACTTTTAAAAAAATAGATTAAGTTAAATCAAAATCTTTTTGTGTTTCTTCTTCTGAAAAACAGATGAACAGATGATTGGGGTGTGAAAATGGCTTGACAATTTCTTTACTATTCTGACAAATTATACTCAATTGCTGTACAGGTTTTCAGTAGCTAAATCATAAACCAAAGCAGGGAAAGTGGTTGTTTTTCAATCAGATCATAGTAAGCTAACTTCTTATGCGTATAACAAATGTATGTTACACAGAGAAAATTAACCTATGAAACATGTTGAGCCCAAATGTGTTACATATGTGAGATCAATAAACATCACCTATACCTATACCATCTATTTTACTAAGGCAAAAGCGTTACTAAATAAAAGGAAGAGGGTTGAGCCAGTGCACCACTCCCAGAAAACACTACACTATTTTTTATTCTCCATTTATTTCCTCTCTAAAGGATAGGCTGACCCAAGTTAAATCAAGATATTAGTCTCATACATCATCTTGCCTTTCTCATTTATCCTAATTCTCCTGTCAGAATCTGGGATAAACCAATTTAGTGGTTCCGGGGCAGCCAAAATAAGCTAGCCTTTTGTACCCTGTCCGCATTCTCTAGTTAGTTGACTTTTCCATTTAAAATAGTATGGAAGCATATCAATGCAGAAATGCAATACAACCGAGATCGTGCTCACCAGGGAACACAGCTAAATCTGTCCATTTCCTGGTCCATCTCCACTTCCTGGCCCATCACACTAGGAAACGTGTGAGACGAATGTCCATATGCATACTCATGAATGTCTCTGCTTTGACCCACCACACGGAGAAACAACGGACTTCCTTAAGTGTTTCTTTAAATAATGTAACAAATATCTGGTTTTCCATGCATTCCTCAAAATTCTCATAATAGTACACCTGAAACGTTTAAAATTACATGTACTAACTTCCACCTTATGAATCATTACCTTTGTAGGTATCTCTCTCTCTCTGCTGTTAGATTCCGTTTCTCTTGAGGGCAGTGTTCCTGTTCTTCTTACTGTGTATCTTACGTAGTGCTTAGAACATCCCTTACACACAGCAGGAGTTTAATAAAGATTTTTTTAATTAATGTTTACTGCAAAAGCCCTTAATTTCTGCCTTTGTCATATATAAGATGGAATCCCAGATTTGTACAGAGATTTGGGCCCAAAGAGTCATAATTATACCATTTTCACTTATCTACCTATTTTTAGGTCCAATATATTTTAAACCCACCGTGTATGTTTTTATTATGAAAATATGATGGAAATTAATAGGTTGGGGATCTTTTGGTCACAGAAATCCCCCTGGCAATTTTGTATAACAATTATAGGGAAGTAAACTTGAATTTTTTAAAAAAGTTTGGAGAAGACAGAACACTGTCTAGTCGCCAGACTAAATTTAAAACCAAATCTACCTGAGTTCCACTCATGCCTTCTCAGAACTAAAACTTGGAAGATACTGATATTCTCCATTTACCTTCTCCAAACAAGACTAAACTTGTATTTTTTTATCTTTATAAAACAAAATTGCAAGAGTCACCCCTCCATTCTCTGGTAATTTGGGGCACTAGGCATTGTTTAGGTCTCTGGCACTCTCCCGTTTTTGCGTGAAGGCAGCATTCGTCACCCGTATGAATTCCCTCAGAGTTGGCAGAATGGCGGTGAAGGGCAGCTCACCAGCAAGTAACAGCACAGAGGGCTGTCCAGTGCCTGCAGTATTGTTGGAAGTGCAAAAATATTCTCGCCTTTATGTGGATTGACACCCACTCACCATCTTCTCTTTATCCTATCTGGGACTCTGGAAAATTAGTTTCTCTATCATTTATAAAGAAATGTATGTATCAGGAAATAAAACCAGCATATACAAAGAAAATGTAGGCCCAGAATGAGTACCAAGAAGAAACATTCATAAAAGATCCATGGACACTCTGTGGTCTTCATTCTTCACTGCACACAGGCAAGCTATTTCCTAGGGGAGGTTCTAAGACCTGAGTGGACCTGTCTTGAGAGCCCTGTTGTCTGCTAAATCCCACCTGCTTTCAGCAGGAAGGGAAAATTATAACACGACAGGATTAGGGACCTCAGACTCCATGTGAGAGCTTCCCAGAGTCACAAAAGACAACATATTGTGCCTCCTAGAGAATTCTCGAGTCAGCGGGCCTCCCCATCATCACCATCACTGCCTCAACACAGCCACCTCTGTGTTTCCAGTTGTTACAGTTTGATTGTCTCCTAATTGGCTTCCCTTTCTACTATCTCCGTAAAACACTCTAGACATCCCACAAACAATATTCACACAAACTCATCCCCCATGCCTTCTGTTTTGTGCCATTGTGGCTTCCCTTTGCCTCATATCACCTGATGACTCCTTGCTGCCTTCAGGAAAAAGTTTTTGGATGGCCGGGTTTAAATTCTGGCCTACCATTATATTCCCAGCATCTGTGGTGCCTGGAGCAATACTTAGCCATATCTTGGCTATTGTGAATAATGCTACAATGAACATATGGTTGCATGTGTCTTTTAAATTTAGTGTTTTGGGTTTATTCAAATAAATACCTAGAGATGGAATTTCTGGGTCCTTCTTTGTGTCTTGTTATAGCCTTTGTTTTAAAGTATAATTGTCTGCCTGGCTGGGGTAGCTCAGTGGATTGAGTGCGGGCCTGCAAAACAAAGGATCGCAGTTCAATTCCCAGTCAGGGCACATGCCTGGGTTTCAGGCCAATCACCAGCAGGGGATGCACGAGAGGCAACCACACATTGATATTTCTCTCCCTCTCTCCTTCCCTTCTACTATAAAGAAAAATAAGTAAAAAATCTTTTAAAAAATAAAATAAAATATAAAGTATAATTGTCTGATACAAGTATTGCTACCCCAGCTATTTTTTTCCTGTTTCCATTTTCATGAAATATCTTTTTCCATCCCTTTACTTTTAGTCTGTATGTATCTTTTGATCTGAAGTGAGTTTCTTATAGGCAACTACTCTGTGTCTTGATTGAAGCATTCAATCCATTTACATTATAGTTCTTGACATTGTATTCATATGGGTTTTTTTTTCTTCTTCTTAAAGAAGACCCTTTGACATTTCATGGAATACTGGTTTGGTGGTGATAAACTCCTTTAGCTTTTCATTGTCCAGGAACTCAAAATTTTTAGTACCGAGTAAAATAAATGTATAAATTTTGGTTTATTCATAGAATATATGAACTTATTAAGAACTGTACCCAGTAACTTACCGCACGTTTTGTCTCAAAATGATTTTCACTTTGTTCCCCTTTGTAGGATAACCACAGCATCCAGGGTTCTCCTGGTCCAACAACTACTCCTACAGGGTTAACTCAGTTAACATTAGAGTCCATGCTGGGGAAGGCTGCAAGGCGGACAAGTAAAGGATATCTAAAAAGTGCCTACACAGAAGCAGGAGTGTCAGAAAGCCAGAATTCCCTGGCGAAGCGGATAGACATAAACAACTTTCAAACAAGTTTGGTGCCTAGAGCATGGCTTTCTCCCCCTGGAAGAAGGAGTGAACCCTCTCAGAAAACTCCAGATCCCAGTATCAAAACAAAGGACCCACCGGCCCATCAAGTGCCAGCTTCAGTAAATAAAAGCCCCCTAAAGGAAGTCTCAGAGAAGTTGAAACCCATTCCTGAAGTATCAGTAAGTGGTTTTACTCTGGTTTGCATATGCAGACAGTACATCTGCTGTGCTCTGTTCAGTTCCACTCTGCACACATTTTCACCAGTATCTAGTTTTCGTCATTTGGGTGATCAGTAATGTATTTTCTTTTCTATTCAGATGTGTTTTAGCTCAGTAACAGCAGCTGTTTAAGAGTATTGCACATCCCAGCGATAATAGAATGCCTCATGTTTTAATGAGAAAGATAATTATCATAATAGTTATTTTTTATTTCCCAGTTACTTATTATTTTAGTTATCACTGTTTGCAAATTATAAATGAAGATCTTATTTTTGAGCCAAAGACTTGCCAGTAAAATTGACAGATTTTCAATAACAATCTACATTAAGAGCCATAAAAACATCATTATTCTATTCACTTGTGGTCTCTTTGCAGCAGTTCCCAAGTAATAAACGATATGAGTGAAGGTTAACAGTAAAGCAGAGTCATTGAATAAATCCCCAGGCTACTTCGGTGGCTGCGTTCACGTCCATCAGATTGATTTTTTCTTCCTGTGTTAGTGCTTTTCTTCCTTCAGTTCCCCCACAGCTGCACTTAGAAACCAGAGGCTATGCAGGACAAATAACACTTACATTCCATTTTTTAATATTAAAGATTGTCTTTATTTATCATGTCCTAAGTATTCTGTATGTGTTACAATGTAAGGCTTTGATTCAATTATGTTCTAAGCAATTTAGAATGGATTGTTACTTAGCACAGGTGATAAATATCCACATCATCAGCAACAAAGTAGAAATAGCTAATATTTATTAAACACTTACCACGTGCAAGTCCTTGGGCCAAGCCTTCTTCCCTGAAGTATTTCACTTAACCTCACAATAACTCTGAGAGGCAGAGACTGTCAGCATCCCCATCGTTCAGAGGAGGAAACTGCGGTTCTGAACAGTTATGCAGTTTGGTCAAGGGCAACAGTTAGTTTGGGAGTCAAAACTTGAACCTAGATTTTCCGCATCTAGAACTACTGCTGTGTCCGCCATACCTTTCTGCACAAGCATGTGCTAAGTCATGAAAGGAATGGTCTCTCTTTAAGAGACATCCAAAGATAAAACAAATGTGTTTTCCTCTTTTGGTTTCTCGTGCTTGTATGCGTGTGTGTATGCATGTAAGAAAATAGTAGATTGCTTCACCTAATGAAAATGGATTGAAGATAAAAATGGTCAAGAATATTTTTTAAATATTTTATTTTAAACATTATTTTTGGAAATATTTCTACAACAAATGCTCTTGTTCTACCTGTCATTTTGAGTAATAATTGGAACACAACTAATAAACTAACCTTATAGATGTATAGATTTAGTCTGCAATGCCAGGCTGCCAAAAACAGAACCAAGGTCGGTCAGGGAGAAGCATTCCGCTCCATCGTCCCCCTGGTTTCTGTGCCACCACCTTCCATTAGGTAGAGTTTGTCATCCTCTATATCCAAAGATGGTTTATTTTCTTATTTTTATCTCCCTGTAGAAATAAAACCAGAACATCAAAATCATCTTATGAGCTTCAGGCACAAATGGTCTTAATGTACCTGGCCACTCAGCTAAGTCCACTTCCTGAAAGAGCAGTGCTCTCTGTAATACCTGTAAATAGGGAAGGGAGCAAAGGAGAGAGAGCAGGGGACTTGCCCCTCACCCGTTCCTTTCATTTAAGAAGCTTTTAGGATAAGACAGTTTCCAGAAAACGTTTCCACTATTTCAGGAGGCACTTCTTACGGCTGCACACTTCGGACTTCACAGCACAAGCCTGACACGGGCCTGTTCCGCACAGCAGCCCTCTGAGCTACTACTGGTCCATTTTACAGCTGAGGAGACTGACGGAGCAAGGGCCTCAGAAAGACGAAAGGGAGAGGCACTTTGTCTTCGATGGGGGGTAGAGGCACAAAAGCTTTGCCTCACATTCGTGCAGAGAGGTTTGACATCAGTGTCAAAACTCAGACTAATAAAATTTGACTGTAACAACCCACATGATCGCTACAATTTACGAATATGATCATCTCACTTTAATAGGATAAAAAACAATTGAAGGCATAGAGAGCCTGCCCTATCTCAAAGTGAATTTACAGTGAAAATGGAGGGTTCTTCCAGAGACACAATGTAGAAAGGAAATTCACTGTCGTAGTGAGAAGGGTTCTAATAATTGACGTTCTCCCCACTGGAAGTTTGCAGGTACGAATCTGTGGAAACAGGTTTACTCTGAAAAGTGTTGTGTGCATACTAACTCCACAAAGGGATTTTTTTCCAGATCCCAGAAACCTACAAGGGTGACTCTTTAATAACTACTAAGATTTAATTCACACAGTGTAGAATTGAGCCTTTTTTAATTATATTCACAAAGTTGTGCAACCATCACCACTTTCTAATTTTAAATCATTTTCACCACCCCGAAAGAAACTTCAGACCCATTAACAGTCACTCCCCTTTCCTCCTCTCCCCCTAAACTCCTGGAAAACACCAATCTATTTTTTGTGTCTGTGAATTTGCCTATTTTCAACATTTCCTATAAATAGAATCATACAATATGTGACCTTTGTGTCTGACCTTTTCACTTAGCATAATGTTTTCATGGTTTATCCATATTATAGTAGCATATTCCTTTTTATGCCTGAATATCAATTTATTATATGGAGATGCCACATTTGCCCATTCATTTATCAATTGATAGACATTGGTTGTTTCTACTTTAGAGCTGTTATGAACAAGGCTGCCATGGACATTCACGTGCAAGTTTTTGTGTGGACACATGTTTTAGTACTCTTAGTGTATGTCTAGGAGGAGAATTGCTGGTTCATATGGAATTTTACATTTAACTTCTTAGACACTGCCAAACTGTTTTTTCAAAATGGCTGTGCCATTTTATAGTCCCACCAGCAGTGGGCCCGGGGGTTCCCATTTCTCCATATCCTAGGCAATACCTATTGTCTCTTTTTTATTTAAGCTGTCCTATGTTATGGTATCTCACTGTGGTTGTGGTTTGCATTTCCCTGATGGCTAAAGATGTTGAGCATCTTTTCGTATGCCTATTAGCCTTTTATATATTTATGTCCTTTGGAGAAATCCTTATTCAAATCCTTTGCCTATTTTTAAATTGGATTGTTTGTGTTTTTATTGTTCAGGTGTAAAAGTTTGGATACATGATTCTTGTCAGTTATGTGGCATACAAATATTTTCTTTCATTCTCTAAGCTGTCTTTTCATTTCTTTTTTAAAATATGTTTTATTGATTATGCTATTACAGTTGTCATCCCATGTTCCCCCTTGAATTCTCCTTTGCCCTGCACACCCCCTCCCACCCACATTCCCAACCTTAGTTCATGTCCATGAGTCCTACATATAAGTTCTTTGGCTTCTACATTTCCTACACTATTCTTAACTTCCCCCTGTCTGTTTTCTACCTACCATCTATGCTACTTGGCCCCTGTACCTTTTCCCTCATTCCCTACTTCCCCTTCCCTGCTGATAACCCTCCATGTGATCTCTATTTCTGTTATTCTGTTCCTATTTTAGTTGTTTGCTTACTTTGTTTTTGTTTTGTTTTGTCTTAGGTTCAGTTGTTGATAGTTTGAGTTTGCTGTCATCTTACTGTTCATATTTTTGATCCTCTTCTTTTTCTTAGATAAGTCCCTTTAACATTTCATATAATAAGGGCTTGATGATGATGAATTCCTTGAACTTGACCTTATCTGGGAAGCATTTTATCTGCCTTTCCATTCCAACTGATAGCTTTTCTGGATAGAGTAATCTTGGATATAGGTTCTTGCCTTCATGACGTGGAATACTTCTTTCCAACCTGTTCTTGTCTGCAAGGTTTCTTTTGAGAAATCAGCTGACAGTCTGATGGGCACTCCTTTGTAGGTAACTCTCTCCTTTTCCCTTGCTGCTTTTTAGATTCTCTCCTTCTCTTTAATCTTGGGTAATGTAATTATGATGTGCCTTGGTGTGTGCTTCCTTGGGTCCCACTTCTTTGGTACTGTTTGAGCT